>QRFJ01003305.1:0-113408 GCA_006176705.1 Cocos nucifera
GGGCCTCCGCCCAACGAGGGAGATCGAGAGAGGAGAGAGGAAATTGAGAAGATTGAAAAGCTGGGAGGAGGGATTCGGCCTCGTCGCCATTGGTCGACGAAAGAGATCGAGAGAGGAGTGATCGAGGATGGCACACAAGCCAAAGTCAGCTTGGATATGCAGTCGAGCCAGCTTGGGCATGATCGAGTTGGCTGGGGGAGGACCCTAGCCAGATGTCTCATCTCAAGCATGGAGCCGACTATCTCAAGCATGGAGCAGGCTCAGCTTAGCTCGAGTGAATAGAATTTGATATGTCTCTCTAAGGTTTCAACTTTAAGTCTTAAGGTGCCACCATCATCTACTTTGTTCTTCTTTCAGGTTTTTGGATTAACACCAAGATTCATGCAAGAGATCGAATCTATGATTATTGCTCATCCTTAATTATTTATGAATGTAATTCATGTTGTAGAATTTATTGCATAATATTTTCTAGATGTTTATATCTTGTTACTTTTGTTTATTGCATTGTATAACGATAGACCCATCAATTGATTAGTATGCATATTAGAGACTATATATTGATGCTATACTAATATTATTGTTCAACATGTTATATTGATTAATATTCATTAACATTGTAGATCATGATAGCACCGAAATGCCATCTAGCTTTCACCCCTATCCCTCGGTGGATTACGCATAGTTCAGCATCCAAGGAAAAGTTGGAGTATACTCCGTCCACCTTAGCATCGACCGCTTAGGGACCTCCACCGCCGGCATCTACTCCATCGATGGCATCCACTCAACCGAGGGCATCTACTCCACCGATAATTGAGCCTCTATCGTCGTCCATATCTGAGGCACATGCTACTATGCAGGCATCTGAGTGTACATTTTTATTATATTAGCATAACTTTATTTTTTATATAGTATTTGTATACTTATATATTTGCATAACGTATTTGCATTGTAGATGCATTATCCAGCCAGACATTTCACAGTCCCACATGTATGGCACACATGTGAAACCACCAGCATCAGGTGATGGTCTATTACGATGTAGAGGAGAGGCCGATAGGATAGACCACGTAGGAGATGCATTCCTCTTTTGGAGTGCTTATGAGGCGGTCGGACATCATTCCCGTAGAGCCCAGAGACTGACATTTAATGGATGCTACCATTAGGGACCGGGTATGGAAGGAGATATGGATAAGTACACGCATCTTAGTTATATTTATGCATTTTATATGTTTATACTATATGTTTGATTAGAATAATTTTATAACTGATTTTTGATAAATTTGTATAGAGGAGGTACGATTTATCTGATCATGAGAGGGCTCGAGATATCTGACTGAAGAAGATCGAAGAGTTGTACCGAGGTTACAAGGTCAAGCTCCATAGAGGATGGCTCGAGGATCAATGAGACACTCTGGAGGAGCTTGTTCCCTGGATACAGGACCGTCCTCCGAGTCAGTGGGAGAGGATGGTTAGACACTGGAGGAGCCAAGAGTTCGAGATAAAATTTCTAACTTTTAAATTTTTCTTATGCTTAAAGTTTTATTTAAATATTTTTAAATATTTATTATTTATTTGAATACTTGTTAGGCTACCTTCCATAAAAACTAGGAGAACTGTACAACCCAGGAGTATATGCACACTCTAGGCTATAAGTCTATGGCCAGTTATGTGCATAGAGAGATAATTAATTCTAAATATTATTAGATAAATTAAATTCATATTTTTTATTATCTTTTTGATAAATTTATTCTTTATTATAGCAGATGAGAGATGGAGTGATGCCCAGCAATAACGAGATCTTTCGATCCAGCCACACAGACAAGATGGATAGGCCGATGAATGCTGCGATCGGATATAGTTTTGTAAGTATTAAATATATTAGTATATATGATTAGTATTATAGAATTTCTTATAAAATTTTATTTTAATTTATAATTATAGGATCGGTTAGATGCACTCACGAGCGAGGGCCCAGATACCTCTGGACTCCATGACCATCTGTCTCAGGTCTTGGGGCCTGAGCACTTTGGGAGGATCCGATATAGGCCCGGACACACGCTGATAAGCTACTAGTCCAAGGCAAAAATCTCCTCACAGACTTTCGATATTGTCAGTCAGGAAGAGCTTAAGGAGGTATTGGCATGGGCAGATCATGCTATGATGCGGGCAGATCGGGCTGAAGAGCATGCATCTCATCTAAAGGGCATCGTGAGAGACATGATGTCGATGCTCAATACATATTTTAGAGTTACGAGCTTCGAGAATATATTGGCCCATATTCTAGGTTCAGCTCTAGCTCCAGCTTCAACTTCGACTCCAGCTCCAGCTCCAACGACGAATCCAGCTCCAGCTCCGACTCTGGCTTTGGCTCCCGGTGATGACGATGATGACGTAGATTTAGAAGATTTTTGATATATTTTATTTTTTTATAAAATATTATAATAAATTTTATTCAATAATAAAATTTTAGCATTTTAGAATAACTTTTTTGTTTATTATATTTTCTTATGTTATATATCTATATTTATTAGATAAAATATATAAAAAAATAAAAATTTTATTTTTTTTAATTATTCAATATTAATGACAGTGGTTTTATAGCTGTTGCCATATCCGTGCCAACTGCTGCCATAGGTCCCTGGTGCAAATAGTGCCAAATGCTATATTTGATCTATGGCAGCGGTCAAGAAACCACAGCTATAGATTACCTATGGCAGCAGTTATATAACCGCTGCTATAGATTAACTATGGCAGCAGTTACATAACCGCTGCTATAGGTCGATTTATTGCAACGATTTATAAACCACTGCAATAGGCTATCTACGACAGCGATTCAAATAATCATTGTAATAATCGCTGCCATAGAGCTACGATGATGGTTGTAGTAGCAGTGGTTAGAAAATCACTGCCATAGTCTATGACAGCAATTTTTTGGGCTACGATAATGGTTACGAACTGCTGCCATAGCCCTTTTTCGTTGTAGTGTGAGCCTTATGTATTTCATTTACTAAAATAGGTCTAACCTGAAAATTAGCCAATAGGGCTTCAAAATTTTCTACTATCAACTGCACATTTAGTTCTCTTAGCTCCACCATCAATGGTAAATATATTGCTTTGATGCAAGATAAAGTAGTGATGGACTATCAACTCAATGCATCTGCTACTACATTAGCTTTTCCAAGGTGGTACTTAATATAAGGATTAGTAGTGCTCCCAAGCCTTGGAAGGCCAAGAGAGAAGCTTGGGTGTTGGCTCTAGAATGTCTAGAATAGATGTGGTCCTAAGGCTAGGATAGGAGTTATCTTAGGACGAAGTCGGTATATAGACCTCCATGGACTTGAGGTTTAAGTGTGAGGATCTTGAGAGGGCTTGGTAGGTACTCTTGAGATCTGGGACATAAGATGAAGAAAGAAACTAGAGTTAGGAGAAGAATTAGCCAAGACAAGGGGCTAACATACAGACAGGAAGGCGTGGCTATGCAGTTGAGCTAGCTCGAGTTGAGACCAAGCCCGCTCAGGGCAAAATCGAGCTGGCCCTCTCAGGCAGATAGAAGATAGTGTTCGAGCAAGATACAGTTGAGTAAGCTCAACTTTTGAGTGAGTCGGCTCGGTAGTGGCGAACATAATAGGATGGGTTTTCTATTTGGGCTAGAGTCTGGATTTATCCTAAGGGTCTTAAGGCCTGATTTATAAGGTCTTAATGGGGCTAACTCATGTATGGGTCGGGTTTAGATCTAGAGGATGAAAGCATGGGAGACATAGGTGTACATAGGCTCAGTGAGTACTTTCACGTATTGGGTTAGCCTAAGAAAATTTTTTAGCTAGAGTTTGGATTTATTAGGGTCATATGGTATAGTAGAAGTCCTATGATATATAACCCAGGTATTGTAACTTTTACAAATATGGAATCAGTACAAAGCTTTTATCCTTAACTCTCTTCTCTCTTCTCTTTGGTTCTAATGCCAAAACCATAGGCTCCATCCCTTCTATCTACTTTCTTAGATCTTCTTTAGTTTACTGGATTAACACCTAGGTTCACCCAAGAGATCGGATCTATGATAGTGGCTTCGAAAAGCAATAGATATAATAATTGATATCAAAGCAATATTAGGTTTTAATTATTGATATCTGTTGGTGCAGAATCTGATTGATGCTGGATCGAGCTGAAGTTGTGGGAGAAAAGGCTGCCACCAATGACCTACAAAATAAAGTTCCATCTGAAGTCGAGGGTGGTGGCTCTAGTAGGATCCTCTGACGATCAAGTCAGCTCTTCTAACTAATAGAAATGGATTGCTCAGAGTAATGAGAAGGAGAGTGAGAGCTTAGAGAAAATGTATCTCGAAGATCCCTTTTATAGACAGAGTCTGTAACAAACTAATGGTGACAGCCGTAACTGCCTGGTAGTGGATCGTTCAAGGCTACGTGAAGTTTGTTATGGAGGATGAGTGGTCGTTCATCTTGGCGTGCCAGTTTATTAGGATCTAATAGTTGAAGTCTGGATGAACCATGCCTTAGCGAATCAAGGGAGGTTTGGGATGTCCTCAAGATCAACCATTCATTGTCTAATTTTTGTTTGATCTAGGATGGATGCCAAGGTCCTTCGGTGATGGGAAGAAGTCCTTCCGAAATGAGTCCTTCTGGACAACTGGAACGAGTCCAAAAGGAATCCTACTGAAGAAGTCCAGGATGAGTTTGACTTGGAAGGGAAGCCCATCTGAGGGAGAGGTCTAGAAGAAGCTCGACTGAGGGGGAAGTTTGGAAGAAGCTCGATTGAAGGAGAAGCCCAGAAGAATCTTGATTGAGGGAGAAGCTCGAAAGGAGTTGGACTGATGGAGAAGTCTGAAAGGAGTTTGACTGATGGAGAAGCCTGAATGGAGTCCTACTGAAGGAGAAGTTCGATTGGAGTTTGATTGAAGGAGAAGACTAGAAGGAGTCAGACTAACGGAGAAGTTCGAACGAAGTTCTACTGACGGAGAATCCCAAAATAAGTCTGACTGATGGAGAAGCCCGATGGAAGTCCGATCGATGGAGAAGCCTGGATGGAGTGCTGCTGAAGGAGAAGCCCAGTGGATGTCTGACTGAAAGAGAAGCCCGAAAGGAGTCTGATTGATAGAGAAGTCTGAAAGAAGTACAACTGATGGAGAAGCCCGAAAGGAGTCATACTGAAAGAGATGCCTGGTGGGAGTTCGACTGATGGAGAAGCCTGGATAGAGTACTGCTGAAGAAGAAGCCGAATAGGAGTCTGATTGAAGGAGAAGCCCGAAATAAGTCCGACTGATGGAGAAGTCCAGAAGGAGTCCGACTGATGGAGAAGTCCGAAAGAGGTCCTACTGAAGGAGAAGCCCGGTTGGAGTTTGATCGATGGAGAAGCTTGAAAGAAGTCTGATGGAGAAGTCCAAAAGGAGTCCAACTGATAGAGAAGCCCGATGGGAGTCCGATCGATGGAGTAGCCTAAATAGAGGCCTACTGAAGGAGAAGCTCGGTGGGAGTCTGATCATTTTAGGGATCGTTGAAGCCATGGTTGGAGCTCTTCTACGATTATAGGTACTTTTCTGCCAATCATCAAATCAAGCCTTGGTAGGAGCGGGATTTATCCCCAACATAAGTTCTCCTACCCTCGAGTTCAAGATTTGAAGAAAGAGAATAAAAAGGCGATTGTCGAAGTTCTATTCTGAGTTTTGTTCCTATCAGATGGAAAGCTGGAGCGATTTTTGTGCTAGCGTCAAGACCTCTTTAATTATGAAATGATTTGAGAAGATGGTTTTTTGAGACTCCCACCGGGACACTACCCGAGTGCGGTGCAATTAAAATTTTGTCCGCTATCAGTTGCCCGCCAAGGTTAGCAAGACACCTGCCAGTCAAGAATCGGCTAGAAATGATCCGCCATCGTAACTACCTCATACTCCATAGGCTATTTAAACCTGCCTTTCTTCTCTGGGGGGGTCTCATTTCCTCCGAGTTCTCCTCCTTTCCTTGGGCTTCTTCCTCCTGCCCGAGAGTTCTTTTGATTTCTTCCTTCGTTCTCCCTACTAGTGAGTGTTCTCTCGTTCATCCCTTACAATGCCAGTCATCTTGTTGCCTTCTCTGACACCCTAGGTTAGTTTTGCAACCTTTCTTTTATTATTTCTGCCTCTCTTGTTCCTTCCTCCCATAATTTTTTTCAAGAAATATATGTATCTTATCTTCCTTAATTTTTGATAGTTTTTCTTGAGTTTAGTTCGATTCGGATGTCCTCCAAAACCCCCCAATCTATCGATTCTTGGAGTTCATCCGGTTCATCCTTCTTAGACCCTGCTCCAATAGCTGAGGCTGCACCTAGCAGTATGTCTCATCATCATTTTGTACTGGATACCATTCCCTATGCTCTAACCCTAAACGAACTCTCCTTAATTAGGATTCAATATGGGATTCCCCAGGAATTCGATCTTGAACTCTCCAGGTCAAGCGACTGAGCTAGTTCCCCTTGAAGGAAAAATCCTATTTTTTGGCATAAGATTGTTCAGATCTGATTAGATCTGAAAGAATATTTCAAAAATTTTCTTCTAAGATCATAATCAAATCTAAGATATCTCAAATCTGATCCTTTAAAATTTGATATTAAGATTAAAAATAAAATTAAATCTAATTAATTTCAAATTACCCTATGATGTTCTTGATCTATCCCGAGGTTCTGAAAGGAGCCATGCACGTGCCTAGCCTCTATCAGTATCTACCTGGGTAGGATCTAGACATCTTCTCCTCATAAATTTTTTCTTCAAATATTAAATCTAAATCTAATCTGAGAGTCCTTTGAAAGAATTTCTGAAAGTAGCATGTCCATCTTACGAACACCATCGCGTAGATACTGAACTCTTCACAAATTTGATTAGATCTTCTTCTCAAATTTATTTCAAACCTTTGGCACTTAAAAGAAGGGGAGAGAGAAGATCAGAGAGGGTGTGGAAGATGGAAGGGGCAATAGCCTTTAGGTATAAAAAATTATTTCTTTTGTGAAGAGCCTTGGTGCAAGGGTTCTTATACAAAAGTATAGCGCCAAGTTAGAGTCCCTCTTTGATCAAAATCCTTATTTATTCGACCATTGGGACTCTTGGACATGAAATCCACAAAAATCCCCAAATCACATCTAATTTTGATACCAAAAATCAATCTGGAAGGTGGCCGCATGAGTAGATAAGGAAGAGTCCACTGCGACTAGGACTCCTTCTTCAAGAGTTTGATCCAAATGAAACTCTATCATAACTTAGTCTAGACACCTCTAAAAATTATAAAATTTGGTACACCCAATGTATAACTTGTTCCCTATCAGAAATCCAAAAAATACATCAAAAATATTTCTAGAGAATTTTATAGAAGCCTCTGATCAGATGACCCTCAATTCTCTCAATTTGGTCAACTTTTGACCCTAGTCTAATTTGACTATGAATGGATTTAATTTCTATAATTAATCTAACCTGAACTTATTCTAGTTAGATGAAAATAAATCTATTCAAAAAAAAAAAATAGATTAAATAAAATTTAACTCAGTTGTGATGAATCAAAAAGATTACAGAAGGAGAAATTCAAGCTCAATCATGTGCTAGCATGATTACCTTGAACCTAATTGAATCTAATCTAAATCAATCAAACTAGGTTAGCTTAATTGATGACATTCAAATCAAAATTCTTGTTTGTGTGATCTAGTTAGGTTCAATTCTGTATGGTAATGAGACATGTCGCAATCTCCATCATCGAGATCATCCAAACACCTTTTGATGGACCAAAACTTTTCTGATTCATATAATTAGAATGATTGATCATCAAAATTATTCAAATTTCTCTCAAAATTCACCAGTGATATCTAATAGTATATGGTGGCAATCCATCAAAACTAAAAATGAATCTCTCGGTGTAGTTACCTATGTGATTGGGTTCTTTTATCTTGAGCCCCGATAGGGTTAAGGTTAAAGTAACCGTAACAAATATATAGATATCATTGTTGATCATGCAATAAAAAAACTTTACATTCACTCCAGCCGGCTTAAGACATTCAGTTCATAGGCTCTTCACCTAATACCTTGGGATCATTCTACAAACAGTAACCAATTGAGCTCAAATTTTAGATATATGTGCCCTAGAAGCCAGAATTGGCTGACACTTGTAATACACTTCTAGGGGCAAAATTATAATTTTGACTATAATCAATAAAATGGGTTATTTTCTATCACATATGTGTATTTAGTGTCTGTGATACATCCTTTGAGTTAATGGTAATGATAATTCATATTTTCAAGAGTTGAAAATTTAAGACATGAATAATCATTATTAACTCATAAACATGCTCCCGACCATAGGATCATCACGAGGATGGTGATTGATCCGGAAGGTTGGTGTACAATCGCTTCTCTTTAGTAGATGAGTCTTGAGTCTACGGTGTGGAGACACCGGAGCGAGAGTACAGGTACTCGTTAGAGAACGAGGGCACTGAGCGTGACCACCTCGAGTAGTCATTAGGGAAGTCTACCTTCTCGTCAATGACTGACTCGATGCTGCAGTAGTGTGTCTGGTTCTTTGACCTGAGATGCATCGGCAGTTCACCTTGAGGGTGTTATAGTTTGACTACACCATTACTCGGTCTCCTAGCCATATGGAACCCTGAGGTGTATGTTGGCTATAGCATGTTCATTGTAGGAACTGGATTGCATCAAGATGGAATCTATCTACCTCGGTGGTAGAGGAGCAGCCCTATGATGATCATGAGAATCAAGTCCAGAAGCCCATGGCCATGGCAGAGTGAAATAATAGAAAGAGTTTCTATTTAGATTTTCACATTGGACTCGAATCGAATGATTACATCATATGACAGAGACTAGGTTTGACGAGTTTACCTTAACCCTAATCTGATCGGGGCTCAAGATAGAAGAACTTAATCACACAGGTAGCTGCACCAAGAGGTTCGCATTCAGCTCTGATGGGTTGCCACCATATACTGCTAGGTGTCACTGGTGGATTTTGGGAGCAATTAGAATGATTTAGATGATCGATCATTCTAGCTGTTCGAATCAGAAGAGTTCTGATCCATCGAAAGGAGTTTCGATGATGTCGATGATAGAGATCATGACATATCCCATTACCATACAGAACTGAACCTAACTGGGTCACACAAACAAGGGTTTGAATCTGGTGATCATCAATTGAACTGATCTAGTTCAATTGATCTGAATGAGATTCAATTAGGTTCAAGGAAATCGTGCTAGCACTCGATTGAACCTAACGTTCTTCTTTTACTATCATAAATAAGTTGTCCTGACTGAGCCAAAGGAGTTTGTGCTCAATCAGAGGCCTTCATATGGTCTGACTGGAGGTTGTCCAAGTCAGAAAGGTTGTTGTCTTATTTGTAAGACATTACCTGCCATTTTTGGTCACCTGCCATTTCTTGTTCTTTGACTTTGGTCAAAAGTCTACCTTTGACTGGTCAAACGTTGACCATTGACACTTTGACTTTTGACCACATGTCATGCACCTATTGGAGAGCTGGTGGGGGCCTGTCCCCCTGCCAGAACCTGGCAAGGAGGAGGGCGCACGCCACCCTAGGTGTGCGTGAGCCCAAGTTGGAGGCGCCTAGGAGTCCTTGTTGGACAAGGACTCCATCCTCCTTTTTTGGATTCCAATTAGAGTTCTTCTAAGAATCCAACTTTGACTGGTCTTAGGCACCCTCTAAGGAGGAATCCAGGGGTCTCTATTCCCACCAATCAGATTTAGATCTGATTTCACAAAGGGTTGTGATTGGTTGGGAAGAGGAAGAGGAGTTGGATCACAAGCTTAGTCTATAAATAAGACCCTGCGCCCAACTCAGATAAAATTTAATTGAGAATTGAGAAATCATAGTTTTCCCATGCCCCAAGGCTGCCTCTCCCCTCCTTCTCCATGCCAAACCTCTTCTCCCCTTGCTCTCCACGTCCAAAAGGAGTTTTGGACCTTGGTTGGTGCGATTCAGATCAAAGAAAGGCGATCAAAAGCAAGAAGGCTGCGCTGCTGCAAAAGGACGACTGCTGATCTTCAAAAGAGTTTTGAAGATCCTCCAGATCAGATCCAGATCTGATTTTTGGAGGTGTGATAGAGAAGAAGAGGATCTCCAGATCCAACCCGAGTGGATACCGGTAGAGGCCAGGCGCTTGCGTGGCTAAGATCCAGAACCTTCCGCTGCAATCAGGATCATCAACAGGGTAATAGGATTACCCAAATCAGGTAAATTAAATTTGATTTAATTTATCTTATTTTATTTTATTTTATTAAAATAATAAGAATCAGATCTGAAACATATCAAGATCTGATTGAGATCAAGAGAAAAATTTTTGAAATATATCTCTTGATCTGATCAGATCTGAACGAACCTGGACCGGGAAATCAGGATTTCCTTCAACTGGTATCAGAGCCATGGTTCTAAATTGTTTAGATCTGATTTTAAATTTATTTTAATTAAAAAATAAAGTGATTTCAGATGTCACATGAGATGTGATCAGATCTAAAATCAGAAAAAAAAAATTAAATGATTTGGATCTAAGATTAGAAGATATGCATGACTAGTTCTAGAATAGAATAGTTCTATAGAATAGTCTTTGCATGTTTTTGATTTAATCTGATTAAATCATATTTTAGATCTTTTTATTTACTATTTTTTGATATTATAAGTGTTATAATAACATCTAAAAAATAGCAAATAAAAATTATTTAATTTTAAATATCATATGAGATATGATTGATGCATGTCTAGACTAGTTGTAGAATAGTTCTACATAATTGTCTAGATTAGAATTTATTTTGATTAGATCAATTTAAATCTAATTTTTTAGATTATTATGAGATAATTTAGATCTGAAAATATGCATGATTATGATACATGAGATGTATGCAAAATATGCCATGATTAGATCTACTTTATATATGAGATATATGATATAGATCTGATAACTGTTTTGTAGTATTGAATGTTCCTGATTAAGGCGTTCCTCTTGGCCGTCCGGTCATAAGAACGAAGAAGGGTTTAAAGGCCCTCTCTTCCCATTCGATGGGGTGTTCTTATGATGTGTAGGGGTGCTGCGTGTTCGTCCTTAATCAGAAATCCCAAAACTTACTTTCTGCAAAACCCTAGATCCTGAAACCCTAGGATTTATTGTGCATATTTTGTTTATGAACCCTACTTAATTAAGAATTAAGTTTATGGAATATTAATTAGGTCTAAAATTGAGAATTTCAGATCTAAGACATATTCATAATACTGGGTTCGGGCTTGGGTAGCTCAATTAGGTCTAAGCGGTTGATCAAACCGAATCAAGAGTTGGTTAGATGGGATCAACAATGCTTAAATTGACCAGCCTAATAGGATTAAGTCTGGGTCAAGATCGAGTCACGATCAAGCAAGACCTAATTAGGCTCAGAGGTTAGAGTCTGGATTGTAGGCTAACCCAATTGGTTCTGACTCAACAATTTGGTGTCTAAGGTAAGTTTGGCACAGACGACCGACTGGTTTTTAATTGGAAGCTACTCGACCTGAATGCGTTCTTGTACGAGTTAATGGCATATTCCTTCCACCGGTCTCACTTACCTGGCCATATCTGTTGACACAGTTCTGATCTGAGGTGGTCAATAATCCGAGCTAACCCATGCCACTAGGTTAGTCATAATTGTTATGACTAAGACAAGTCTAGTTTAATGAGACCTGAATCAATTCTCCCTAAGAAAAGATTAAGTCTGAGGTCTTCCACCATTGTAGATGTGCGGGCCCTTCCCGGGGTTGATTGTTCTCGGCTGGATACAGTGGCTCAGTTGCACCGGGAAGATGCAACCATGTCTATTAGGCATTGGATGCTATGGGCTGGAGGATGAGTTGGGCTCAATATTTCGGATACGGTGAGAGACTCAATTAGGAACCCAGTCTATGCAAATGGTGGGTCTGACTTAACTAAGGAGAGGAATCAATATTCGGATAGCGGTGAGATTCATGAATTAGAGACCAAGTTTGGGTTGCACCATGATTTAGGAGAATCATTGAACAAGAGTTGTTCACTTATTGGCTAACCCATCACCAATAACTGTTAGGTGAGGTGATGAGTCAGTTGGTGAGACCGCACCAACCACTAGAAATCATTAATCATGGAGATTTTTGCATCTCTACAGAGGGAGTGTAGGGATTCGAGAAAATAGTGGGAGCTAATTTGTTTAAAAATAAAATCTCTAAATAAATTGGTTAAGTCAAAATTACAGTATCTAACTAGAATCTTTGAATCTCTACAGGAAAATGTCTGCGTCCAACCCATTGGCAAGTATCCTGGACACACATAGACTGACTGGACCCAATTATAAAGATTGGCTCAGGAACTACAAAATTGTTTTGGGTTCCGAGAAGTTAATCCATGTTTTGGACCAGGACAATCCCACCTTACCAGCTCGTCCATCTGTTGAATAGAGAGGCATTCTCTGAAAAAATGGATGTGATGAAGTACATAAAGGCTAGATATTACATGTTGGGTCTCGATGTCTGATGAGGCTCCAGCGGGCAACATGAGGATATCGGGCTGTCACCAAATGTTGGCTCACCTGCAGGAGATGTTTGGTGAACAGAGTCGCGCAGCCAAAATATAAGTCAAAAATGACTTTTTAAGGCTAAGTGCATGATGGACAGTCAGTCCAGATCATGGTCTGACAATGATCAAGACATTGAAGAGCTTGAGAAGCTCGAATGTCAGTTAAGCATGGACCTGCATAAGATATCTATTCTGCAATCCTTGACTGATGCATATGGACAATTCATCATGAATTACCACATGCATAAACATCAGAATTCCTTGGCCGAATTAATGAATATGCTTGGTTACCGCTGAGCTTTCTATGAAAGGTTCTTAAAGGCTCAGTTCTTGCTATGGAAATGGACTTCTTCAAAAGGAGTCTTCTGGAAAGAAAAAGAATTCTGTGAAAAGGCAAAAGATGGAAAGGATCAAAGAAGAAGAAGGAGAGCTAAGAAGAAGGCCGATGTCAAAGAAAAGTGTTTCATTGCAATAGCGACGCCATTAGAAGGGAACTCCCTACTTACCTGGCCATCCTGAAGAAAAGAAGGAAGGTTCCTTCTGGAGGTATGCTCGTTATTGAGTCTAACCTTATTTTCTTCTGCATCCAGTTGGGTGCTTGACTCTGATCTAGTGCTCATCTGTGCACTTCCATGCAGGGTTTGAGGATAGCAGAGGCTGAGGGATGGGACATGATCCTACGCATTCGGTAATGGATTCAAGGAGTGCTTCAGTAGCGTGGGAACATACCCTCTTCGGATTACCATCTGGTTTAGACTTAGTTTATGAAAGACTGTTATTTTGTGCTGCAGCTAGTAGGAATTATTGATTTCTGTTTTCAGTGTTAGCACAGGAGGTTATTGTGATCACTTCTTTAAGCGCCATTGTAACATTCTTTATGAAAGAAATAAAATTGCAAATGGTTCCTTATTAATAGTCTTTATCAGTAATATATTGTAACCTATTCTAATATCGAGCAAAATGATGAATGCCATAACGAACCTAGGATGTGTCAAACGACAGATATCTATGGCACTTAAGATATAGGCATATATAGCAGAAGATAGGATCAACAAATTGGAGAAAAATGGGCATTTGAGTCCGCTTGATTTGAGTCATATCCAATTTAATCACATGTCTTCAGCAAAATAACAAACTCCCTATTTTAGTTGAATGGGGAGAGGGCCACAGATCCTTTGCTTCCAGTACATACAGATATGTTGCAGCCCATTTGATGTGACCGACAGAGGAATTTTCTACTTTCATTCCTTTATCCAATGATCTATCTAGCGTTATGGATATGTGTATCTTATGATGACATTAAGTAGAAGCCATTGAAAAGTTCAAAGAATTTAGACATGAAGTAGAAAAACAAACGAAAAACCATTAAGGTTCTTCATCAGAATGAGGAGGAATACTTAGCAGAATTCTAGACTATCTAAGGATAATGCATAGTCTCTCAATGGACTCACAGAACACCTCAACTAACGTTCAGATGAGAAATTGGACTCTATTGGTATGTTCGATCATTTGAGAGCTTCATAGACCTCCCTGAGTTTCCTTTGGGGACAAGCTCTTGACGTTAATTAATCTATTACTGATAGGTTCCCTCTAAAATGTTCCTACCACACGTATGAGATATGGCACTGTAAGAAACCAATCTGAGTCATCTCAAATTTTGGGATTGTTCCAGCTCATGTCAAGAGACAATAAGGGACAAGTTAGAGTTAGGTCTTCAGAGCTGATTATAGGTTATTCTAAAAGTCATTAGGATACTATTTCTACTATTCAGAAGACCAAATGTGATTGTGAGTCACATGCCATCTTTCTTAAAAATAGTTTATTTAAGATGGATTTGAAAATAGATCAGCTGATGGAGAAAGTCTTCAAAGCCAGACGCAAGGACCAATGAACCAATCAGGTGAGCAATAAACCACTACCTCCGCCACCTCGAGATCGAAAGAAGTTTCCCATCCCCTAGATACTTAGGTATTATTTTAGAGGGTAGAGGAAATTTCTCATAGAATGGTGCTCATGTGATGATCCAAAAACCTACAACAGGCGATATCAGATATCGACTCCGAGAAATGACTAGAGCATTGTAGTCAAAATTTGACTTATGCACTTCAAACCAAGTCTGGACCTTGGTAGATTCCACCGAAGTATGTACCTATTGGATGTAAATAGATCTTCAAGAGGAAATTAGGTCAGATGGGAATGTGAGACATTCAAGAGCTAGACGGTGGCAAAAGGTATAGTCAACGCGAAGCATGACATATCAGGATACTTTTCCCCAGTAAGCTATGCTAAATTCCAATCCGCAATTGCTTGCTTTGCGCCTATTTGATTTATGAAATATGGAAGATGGACGTGAAAAGGCATTCCTAAATGGATATCTTGAGGAAGATATCTAATATGGAACAGCCGCTAGTTCACATCCAATGATAGATCAAGGTTGCAAACTGCCAAAGTCCTATATGGACTTAAGCAAGCATCTCGAGCTGGAACACTCTTTTCAATGATGTGATCAAATCATTGGTTACAAAAAATGAGGAGGAAGCCAGTATTTTCAAAAAGGGTCGAATGGGAAGCGACTGATTGTCTTCCTCGTACTGTACCGTGGATGACTCCTCCTAATTGAGAATGATTATGTTCATCTGTCATAGATAGTATGCGTTTCAAAGATATTTCCATATGAAAGACCAGGGAAGCATGCTTTATTCTAGGAATTAAGGATTCTAAGGGATTAGAAACTAAATAGAATGCTAGGACTCTCTCACAGGTAAATGTATACATAGAGGAGGTAGCTAAGAAGCGTTTTGCATGAAAACTCAAGAGGGAAGTTATAGCCCTTCAGAATAGCATTCATCTTTCTCAGAGATTGTTGCCTCAGACACACCTGAGCAAAGAATCTAAGCCAAGATCCTTATGCTTCCGCAAGCATAGGGAAGCCTCATGTACCGCATGCTATGTACGACCGATCTGAGTATGCCCATGCTGATGAAGCATGAGGAAATATCAAGTCAGAATCCAGTTGAAGGACACTAGACTTCTGATGAAATGTATCTTAAGTACTAGAAGGAATAGGTATATGTTTAGTCTTTAGGTAATGGAAAACTCCAAGTCCCAGGGAATAACACAACTCGGATTTCATGACCATATAGATGATCGAAAAGTCGACATCTGGCAGTCTGTTTGTGTGCAATGGTGGAGCTGTCAGCTGGAAGAGTTCCAAGCAAACGGTGATAGCAGATTCCACCATGGAAGCAGAATATATCGCTGCATCCGAGGCTGCGAAGGAAGCATTCTAGTACAAGAAGTTTGCTGCAGAAATTGGAGTAATGCCATCAGATGCCATTCCTCTATACTGCGACAACAATGGCGCCATAGCCCTTGCTAAGGAGCCAAGGTCTCACCAGAAATCCAAGCACATTGAGCGGCGATACCACCTCATCCGCGATTACCTCGAGAAGGGTTACGTCGAGGTCAAGAGAGTCGACTCCGCAGATAATGTGGCAGACCCACTTACAAAGCCGTTGGGCCAGCAGAAGTTAAAAGCCCACCTTGAGAAGATGGGACTTAGATTTGTAGCCAATTGGCTTTAGGACAAGTGGGAGATTGTTAGATATATGTGCCCTAGAAGCCAGAATTGGCTGACACTTGTAATACACTTCTAGGGGCAAAATTATAATTTTGACTATAAAAGCAATAAAATGGGTTATTTTCTATCACATATGTGTATTTAGTGTCTGTGATACATCCTTTGAGTTAATGGATAATGATAATTCATATTTTCAAGAGTTGAAAATTTAAGACATGAATAATCATTATTAACTCATAAAATGCTCCCGACCATAGGATCATCACGAGGATGGTGATTGATCCGGAAAGGTTGGTGTACAATCGCTTCTCTTTAGTAGATGAGTCTTGAGTCTACGGTGTGGAGACACCGAAGCGAGAGTACAGGATACTCGTTAGAGAACGAGGGCACTGAGCGTGACCACCTCGAGTAGTCATTAGGGAGTCTACCTTCTCGTCAATGACTGACTCGATGCTGTAGTAGTGTGTCTGGTTCTTTGACCTGAGGTGCATCGGCAGTTCACCTTGAGGGTGTTATAGTTTGACTACACCATTACTCGGTCTCCTAGCCATATGGAACCCTGAGGTGTATGTTGGCTATAGCATGTTCATTGTAGGAACTGGATTGCATCAAGATGGAATCTATCTACCTCGGTGGTAGAGGAGCAGCCCTATGATGATCATGAGAATCAAGTCCAGAAGCCCATGGCCATGGCAGAGTGAAATAATAGAAAGAGTTTCTATTTAGATTTTCACATTGGACTCGAATCGAATGATTACATCATATGACAGAGACTAGGGTTTGACGAGTTTCACCTTAACCCTAATCTGATCGGGGCTCAAGATAGAAGAACTTAATCACACAGGTAGCTGCACCAAGAGGTTCGCATTCAGCTCTGATGGGTTGCCACCATATACTGCTAGGTGTCACTGGTGGATTTTGGGAGCAATTAGAATGATTTAGATGATCGATCATTCTAGCTGTTTCGAATCAGAAGAGTTCTGATCCATCGAAAGGAGTTTCGATGATGTCGATGATAGAGATCATGACATATCCCATTACCATACAGAACTGAACCTAACTGGATCACACAAACAAGGGTTTGAATCTGGTGATCATCAATTGAACTGATCTAGTTCAATTGATCTGAATGAGATTCAATTAGGTTCAAAGAAATCGTGCTAGCACTCGATTGAACCTAACGTTCTTCTTTTGCTATCATAAATAAGTTGTCCTGACTGAGCCAAAGGAGTTTGTGCTCAATCAGAGGCCTTCATATGGTCTGACTGGAGGTTGTCCAAGTCAGAATAGGTTGTCTTATTTTGTAAGACATTACCTGCCATTTTTGGTCACCTGCCATTTCTTGTTCTTTGACTTTGGTCAAAAGTCTACCTTTGACTGGTCAAACGTTGACCATTGACACTTTGACTTTTGACCACATGTCATGCACCTATTGGAGAGCTGGTGGGGGCCTGTCTCCTGCCAGAACCTGGCAAGGAGAAGGGCGCACGCCACCCTAGGCGTGTGCCCAAGTTGGAGGCGCCTAGGAGTCCTTGTTGGACAAGGACTCCATCTCCTTTTTGGATTCCAATTAGAGTTTCTCTAAGAACCAACTTTGACTGGTCTTAGGCGCCCTCTAAGTAGGAATCCAGGGGTCTCTATTCCCACCAATCAGATTTAGATCTGATTTCACAAAGGGTTGTGATTGGTTGGGAAGAAGAGGAGTTGGATAATAGCTAGTCTATAAATAAGACCCTGTATCCAACTCAGATTAAAAGATTTAATTAAGATATGATGAGATCATAGTTTTGCCATGCCCCAAGGCTGCCTCTCCCCTCCCCTCTCCACACCAAACCACCTTCTCCCCTTGCTCTCCACGTTCAAAAGGAGTTTTGGACCTTGGTTGGTGCGATTCAGATCAAAGAAAGGCGATCAAAAGTAAGAAGGCTGCGCTGCTGCAAAGGACGACTGCTCATCTTCAAAAAGAGTTTTGAAGATCCTCCAGATCTGATTTTTGGAGGCATGATAGAGAAGAAGAGGATCTCTAGATCCAACCCAAGTGGATACCGATAGAGGCCAGGTGCTTGCGTGGCTAAGATCCAGAACCTTCCGCTGCAAACAGGATCATCAACAGGGTAATAGGATTACCCAGATCAGATAAATTAAATTTGATTTAATTTATCTTTTAATTTTATTTTATTAAAATAATAAGAATCAGATCTGAAATATATCAAGATCTGATTGGGATCAAAAGAAAAATTTTTGAAATATATCTCTTGATCTGATCAGATCTGAACGAACCTGGACTGAAAAATCAGGATTTCCCTTCAGTTATGGTGTAGTCAAACTATAACACCATCAAGGTTAACTATCGATGCACCTTAGGTCAAAGAACTAGACACACAACTACAGCATCGAGCCAGTCATCGATGGGAAGGTAGACTTTCTTATGACTGCTTGAAGTGGTCATGCTCAATGCCCTCGTTCTCTAACGAGTACCTATACTCTTGCTCCAATGTTTCCACACCATAGATTCAAGATACATCTATTCTAAGAAAGCGATCGTACACCAACCTTTTGGATCGATCACCATCTTTGTGATGATCCTATGGTCAGAAGCAGTTTATGAGTTAATTTTAAAAATTCATGTCTTAAATTTTCAACTCTTGAAAATATGAATTGTCATTACCATTAACTCAAAGGATATATCACAGACACTTTAAATATACACTATGATAGAAAATAATTTTTTTATTAATTTATAGTCAAAATTATAAAATTGCCCTTAGAAGTGTGCTATAAGTGGTAGTCAATCTGGCTTCTAGGGCGCACATCTAATAAACTCCCACTTGATCTAAAGCTAATTGGCTATAAATCTAAGTCCCATCTTCTTAAGATGGGCTTCGATCTTCTACTAGCTCAATGGCTTTATCAGCAGATCAGTGCATTATCTGCAATGTCGACTCTCTTGACCTCGACATATCCCTTCTCAAGGTAATCGCGGATGAGGTGGTATCACTGCTCGATGTGCTTAAATTTCTAGGAAGACCTTGGCTCCTTAGCTAGGGCTACTGTACCATTATTGTCGCAGTATAGAGGGACAGCATCTAAAGGCATCACTCCGAGCTCTACAGTGAACTTCTAGTACTAGAATGCCTCCTTTGTAGCTTTCAATGCAGCGATGTACTCTGCTTCCATAGTGGAATCTGCTATCACAGTTTGCTTGGAACTCTTCCAGCTGATAGCACCACCATTGCATACAAACAAACTTCCAAATGTCGACTTTCGATCATCTATATCGGACATAAAATCCAAGTCTATATATCCCTAGATCTAGAGTTCTCCATTACCAAAGACTAGAAACATATCCTTAGTCCTTAAGTACTTAAGAATACATTTCATAGAAGTCTAGTGCTCCTCGCCTGGATTCGACTGATATTTCCTCATGACACTCATGGCATGGGCAATATCAGATCGTGTACATAGCATGGCGTACATGAGGCTTTCTATTGCTTAAGCATAAGGGATCTTGCTTATGCATTCAATCTCCTCAGGTGTGTTGAGACACATCTTCTTGGAGAGATGAATGCTATGTCTGAAGGGCACTAAACCCCTCTTGGAGTTTTTCATGCTAAACCTTTTTAGCACCTCCTCTATGTATATTTTCTGTGAGAGACCCAGCATTCTATTTAGTTTATCTCTATAGATCTTAATTCCTAGAATAAAGGATGCTTCTCCTAGATCTTTCATAAAAAACTCTTTTGATAACCATACTTTTACTATAGTCAACAAGAGAATATCATTCTCAATTTGGAGGATGTCATCCACGTACAGTACGAGGAAGACAATAGTGCTTCCATTGACCTTTTTGAAAATACGTGGCTTCTCCTCATTCTTGATTAATCGAAATGATTTGATCACATCATTGAAACGAACATTCCAGCTTTGAGATGTTTGCTTAAGTCCATATACGGATTTTTGCAGCTTTCATACCTTGTGATCATTATCATTGGATGTGAAACCTATCGGCTACTCCATATTGATATCTTCCTCAAGATATTCATTTAAGAATGCCATTTTCACGTCCATCTACCATATTTCATAATCAAAATAGACTGCAATAGCAAGCAATATGCAGATTGATTTAAGCATAGTTACTGACGAAAAAGTATCCTGATAGTCAATGCCTTTGCACTGACTATACCCTTTTGCTACGAGCCTTGCTTTGAATGTCTCTACATTCCCATCGGTACCTATTTCTCTCTTGAAGATCCATTTATATCCAATAGATATTATACCTTCAGGTGGATCTACCAAGGTCCAGACTTGGTTGGAATGCATTGAGTTAATTTTTGACCTCATTGCCTCTAACCTTTTCTCAGAGTCGATATCTAATATCGCCTCATCATAGGTTTTGAGATTTTCATCATGAACCCTATTTTCTATGAGAAATATTTTCTCTACGTCCTCTGATATAGTACCTAAGTATCTTTTAGGAGGATGAGACATTCTTTCTAATCTACGAGATAGAGGAGGTAGTGTTTGGGTTAGCTTAATCTGATTGGGTTCCATTGGTTCCTTGGCTCATGGCTCTTGGGAGACTTTCTCCTCGAGTCTAATCTATCTTACAATACCACCATCTTGAATAAACTATTTTTCAAGAAAGTTGGCATGTTGACTCACAATCACATTATGATCTTCTAGAAGATAGAAATAATATCCCAATGACTTTTTAGGATATCCAATAAATCAAGCTCTAAACGATCTAGACTCTAATTTTTCTGCCTGTTGTCTCTTGACATGGACCGAACAATCCCAAATTTTGAGATGACTCAGACTTGGTTTCTTACCATACCATATCTCATACGATGTGGTAGGAACAATTCTAAAAGAAATCCTACTCAATAGATATATAGCGGTCAAGAGACTATGTCTCCAAAGAAACTCAGAGAGATCCATGATGCTCATCATGGATCAAACCATGTCTAATAGTGTCCAATTTCTCCATTCTGAATTTTCATTAAGTTGAGGCATTCTAGATAGAGTCCATTGAGAGACTATGCCATTGTTCTTAAGATAGTCTAGAAATTTTTGACTAAGATATTCGCCTCCTCATTCTGATTGAAGAATCTTAATAGATTTTTCTGTTTGTTTTTCTACTTCGAGTCTAAATTTCTTGAACCATTCAAAAGCTTCAAACTTATGTCACATCAAATACACATATCCATACCGAGATAAATCATCGATAAAGATGATGAAGTAGATGTAATTATCCCTGGCTGGTACATCAAATAGACTGCATACATCAGTATGTACTAGGGCAAGCAGGTCTGTGGCCCTTTCCCCATATCTTATAAAAGGAAGCTTGGTCATTTTGCCATGAAGGCATGATTTATAAATTGGATATGACTCAAAAATCAATGAACTCAATAGTCCAAATTTTTTTAATTTGTTAACCCTATCTTCAGCTATATAATCTAGCCTATGGTGCCAAAGATACCTATTGTTTAGACTATCTCTAGGTCGCTTTGGTCCTATGGCATTCATGTTTTGCTCGATATTAAAAATTAAAACATTAATACATAACTGATAGAGATGATTTATAAGAAAACCACTTGCAATTTTTTTTCTTTCATAAGGAATATTACAATGGTCCTTTAGAAAACTAATTACATAGCCTTCCTATGCTAAACATGAAACAAAAATCAAATTTCTACTTACTGCAGGCACATAAAAATAGTCCTTAAGTACTAAATCTAATCCTGATGGTAATCACAAAGGGTAGATTTCCACAGCCACAGCAGTGACTCTTGTATCATTTTCGATGCATAGGATCATCTCACCATCCCTAAGCCTCATACTATCCATAAGATGCTCCATAGAAGTGCACAAGTGAGCACTAGAACCAGAGTCAAGCACCCAACTGGATGCAGAAGAAATTATAAGATTAGATTCTGTAATGAGCATACCTCCAGAAGGACCTGCCTCCTTCTTATTCTTCAGGCTGGCCAGGTAAAGAGGACAGTTCCACTTCTAATGGCCATTAGTATTGCAATGAAAATATTTTTCTTTATCAGCAGCCTTCTTCTTCCGCTCTGCCATCTTCTTCCCACCATCCACCTTCTACTTACTTCTTCACGGACTTCTTCTTCTTTCTAAAAGACTTTCTTTTAGAAGAAGTCTGCTCCACAGTAAGTACTGAGCCTTTAGAACCTTTCATAAAAAGCTCAGTAGTAACCAGCATATTCATGAGCCCAGTTAAGATATTCTAAAGTTTATGCATATGGTAGTTCATGATGAACTGCCCATATGCATCAGTCAAGGACTGTAGAATTATATCAATTTACAGATCCTGATCTAACTTGACATTAAGCTTCTCATGCTCTTCTAGGTCTTTGATCATTATCAGATAATGATCTTGGACTGACTGTCCATCATGCATCTGAGTCTTAAATAATATTTTAGTAACTTGATATTTGGCTGCGCGACTCTGTTTACCAAATAAGTCTTGCAGGTGAGCCAACATTTGATGGCTAGTTATAATATCTTCATGTTGAAGCTAGAGTTCATCAGACATCGAACCCAATATGCAGTACCTGACTTTATTATCTTCATCTATCCACTTCTCGAGAGATGCTCTCTGATCAATGAATGGACAGGCTGGTATGGTGGAAGGATCTTGTTCCAACACATGAGTCAACTTCTCAAAATCCAAGATAATTTTGAAGTTTCAGAGTCAATCCTTATAGTTAGGTCCGATCAGTCTATGGGTGTTCAGGATATGGGCTAGTGGGTTGGAGGCAGACATCTTTCTATAGAGAGTCAAAATTTCTAGTTAGATTTTATAATTAGACTTAACTAATTTATTTAAAAATTTTATTTTTAAATAAATTTGGCTTCCACTATTTACTTGGATCTCTACACTTTCTTGGTAAAGATGCGAAAATCTTCACGATCATTCATTTTTAGTGGATGGTGCGGTCCCACCAATTAGCTCATCACCTCATCTAATAGTTATTGATGATGAATCAATTGATGTGTGGACAATTCTTGTCCAATGATTTTCTAATTATGGTGCACCCAAACCAGGTCTCTAATTCATGAAGCTCACCACATCCAGAATATTGCTCCACTCCTTAGTTAAGTTAGACCCATCATTTACATGAATTGGATTCCTGATTGGATCCCTCACCATATCCAAAATATTGAGCCCAACCCATCCTCCAAACCATAACATCCAATATCTAATAGACATGGTTGCATCTTTTTGATGCAACTAAATCACTATATCCAATCGAGAACAATCAACCCGAGGAAGGGCCCGCACATCTACAATGGTGGAAGTCTTAGACTTAATATTTTCTTAGAAAGATTTAATTTAGATCTCTTTAAACTTGACTTGACATAGTCATAATAATTATAACTAACCTAGTGGCATGGGTTGGCTTAAATTATTTGCCACCTCAAATCAGAACTGGGTCAACATAAATGGCCAAGTAAGTGAGACCGATGGAAGCGATATGCCATTAACTCGACAAGAATGCATTCAGATTGAGTAGCTCCCAATTAAAAATTAGATGACCGTATCTGTCAGACTTACCTTAGACACCAAATTATCAAATCAGAACTAATTGGGTTAGCCTATAATCTAGGCTTAAACTGCGGAGCCAAATTAGGTCTTGACTTGATTAAGTCACATCTTAATGTGATTCGATCTTGACCCAGACTTAATTCTATTAAGCTGATCAAATCTAAGCTTTCTTTGATCTCACCTAGCCAACTCTTCATTCGATTTGATCAACCGCTAGACCTAATTGAGCTATCCAAATTCGAATCCAATTTTATGAATCTATCTTAGATCTAAAAATTTATAATTTTTAGATCTAATTAATTTTATGATCTTAATTCTTAATTAAGTTTTAGATTCATGAATAAAATATGTAATAAAAATTTTAGAATTTTGTAGAAAAATAAGTTCTGATTTTTGATTAAGGATGAACACGCAGCACTCCTACATGCCATAAGAACATCCCATCGAATGGAACGAGAGGGCCTTTAATCCCTACTTTGTTCTTATGATTGGATGGCCATGGGAAACTCTTTAATCAAAAATATAATTTATACTATAAAATTAGTTAGATCATATATCATATATAAAATGATCTAACTAATACATGTCTTGCATACATCTCATGTATCATAACTAAATTAATATGCATACTTTCAGATCTAAAATATCTCATATTAAATCTAAAAAATAAAATTTTAAATTTGATCATATCAAATATAAAACTATTCTAGGCATCTCATAGAGCTATTCTATGACTAGTCTAAGCATGCATCTTTCATATCTCATATGAATAAATCAAAAATTAAAAATTTTATTTTTTTATTTTTAGATCTAATTATAATAATTATATTATTAAAAAAAATAAAAATTAAATAAATCTAAAATTATATTTAATTAAATTAAATACATGATCATACTAGACTACATATAGAACTATTTTATACCTAGTCTAGTTATGCATCTCATACATATTAGATCTAAATTATTTAATTAATTTTTTGATTTTAGATCTAATCACATCTAATATGATATCTAAAATCTTTTAATTTTTGTAAAAAAGAATTAAAAAAGAATTAGATCTAAGGTAGATCTGAAGAATTGCTAACCTGGCTCTGATACCATTTGAAGGAAAAACCCTATTTTTCGATACAAGATCATTCAGATCTGATTAGATCTAAAAAAATATTTTAAAAATTTTATTCTAAGATCATAATTAGATCTAAGACATCTCAGGTCTGATCCTTTAAAATCTAATATTAAGATTAAAAATAAAATTAAATCTAATTAATTTTATATCTTGTATTTTGGGTAATCAGATTATCCTGTAATGATCATGATCTATCCTGAGGTTCTGGAAGGAGCCACGTACGTGCCTAACCTCAACCAGTATCCACTTGGGTAAGATCTAGATGTCTTCTCCTCATAAATATTTTTTTCAAATATCAAATTTGAATCTAATCTAGAAGTCCTTCAAAAGAATTTCTGAAAGCAGCATGTCCATCTTACGAACACTGACGCATAGATGTTGAACTCTTCACAAATTTGATTGGATCTTCTTCTTAGATTTATTTCCAACCTTTGGGACATAGAAGAAGGAGAAAGAGAGGATCAAAGAGGGCATGGAAAATGGAGGGGGTGACAGCCTTTGGGTATGAAAAATTATTTCTTTTGTGAAGAGCCTTGGTGCAAGGGTTCTTATACAAAAGCATAGCACCAAGTTAGAGTCCCTCTTTGACCAAAATCCTCATTTATTCAACCAATGGGACTCCTAGATCAAATCTCCACAAAAGTACTCAGATCTCATCTAATTTTTATGTCAAAAATTAATCTAGAAGGTGGCAATATGAGTAGATAAGGAAGAGTCCACTGCGATTAGGACTCTTCACTCAAGAGTTTGATCCAAATCAAACTCTATCATAACTCAATCTAGACACCTCCAAAAGTTATAAATTTTGGTACAATCAATGTATGGCTCATTCCCTACCACATATCTAAAAGTTAGATCAAAAGGATTTCTAGAGAATTTTCTAGAAGCCTCTGATCAGGTGACCCTCAATTCTCTCAATTAGGTCAACTGTTGACCCTAGTCCAATTTGACTATGAATGGATTCAATTTCTATAATTAATCTGACTTAGACTTATTTCAATTAGCTGAAAATAAACTCATTCAAAATATAAAAATGAGTCAAATTAAATTTGACTCAGTTGCGATGAATCAAAAAGATTACAGAAGCAGAAAGTCAGGCTCAATCCTGTGCTAGCACGATTATCTTGAACCTAATTGGATTTAATTCAAATCAATCAAATTAGGTTAGCTCAATTGATGACATCTAGACCTAAACCCTTATTTGTGTGACTCAATTAGGTTTAATTCTATATGATAATGAGATATGTCATGATCTCCATCATCGACATCATTGAAACACCTTTCAATGGACTAGAACTTTTCTGATTCATATAAGTAGAATGATTGATCATCAAAATCATTCTAATTGCTCTCAAAATCCACCAGTGACAATAGCAGTATATGATGGCAATCCATCAAAATTGAAAATAAACATCTCAGTGTAGTTACCTATGTGATTGGGTTCTTCTATCTTGAGCCTCAATAGGATTAGGGTTAAGGTGAACTCGTCAAACCCAATGTTCGTCATATGAATTAATCATTTGATTTGAGTCCAATGTGAAATCCTAATAGAAACTCTTTCCATCATCTTTACTCTACCATGGCCATGGGCTTAATAACTCAATCTCATGATTATCATAGGCCTACTCCTCATCTATCAAGGTGGATAGATCCCTTATTGGTGCAATCCAATTCCTATAATGAACATACTATAGCTAACTTACACCTCAGGATTCCGAATAGCTAGGAGATCGAGTTATGGTATAGTCAAACTATAACATCCTTAAGGTGAACTACCAATGCACCTTAGGTCAAAGAACTAGATACACCACTGCAGCATCAAGCCAGTCATCGATGAGAACGTAGACTTTCTTATGACTACTCGAGATGGTCATGCTCAGTGCCCCCGTTCTCTAACGAGTACCTATACTCTCACTCCGATGTCTCCACACTATAGATTCAAGACACATCTATCCTAAGAAAATGATCGTATACCAACCTTCCAGATCAATCATCATCCTCATGATGATCCTACGATCGAGAGCAGTTTATGAGTTAATTATGAAAATTCATGTCTTAAATTTTCAACTTTTGAAAATATGAATTATCATTACCATTAACTTAAAGGATGTATCACAAACACTTTAAATACATACTATGATAGAAAATAATTTTTTTATTAATTTATAGTTAAAATTATAAAATTATCCATAGAAGTGTATTATAAGTATCAGCCAATCTGACTTCTAAGGCACATATCTAGCCCCCATCTGCCTAATCGATTTTGCTTGTATCTAGAAACATTGCATCCCGGACTTCGACTTCCACTCCCCCCTTTTGTAGTTGCCCTCTTTTGCTTTTTGAACATCTTTCTAGCTTTCGTAGTACCGAACTCTTTTAGATTCATGATCATATTTTTTTTTCCTCTACCATCTTGCTAAAGTTCGTCCGACCATCTCCCTCTATAAAAATTTCTATACCTTTAAACGCCATCCTTCCACGAAGGATTGGTGGTACTTCTCCCTTCAGTTCGATAATAACGAGCTTTTGAAAGGTGCTCCTTCCTCTATTTACAACTAAAAGAAAAAGTACTTCGTGCACTGTCCGACCTTGGTGCTGGATCTCCCCCCAGGGCTTTCTTAGGGAATTGATGCACCGAGCTCCTAGTTTAGATAGCGTTGATCTTGATTCTTTCAATAAACTCAAGGCATACTGAGCTCCTTTCCTTTCCAACCTTCTAAAAGAGCAGAATCTATTCAACCTGGGGTTGAGCCCTCTTGACCCTATTGATATACTTTTTACTTTTCGAACTATTATGAGATTGTACATGCATTTTTGCTGATTGTAACTTATTTTTTGTTGCAGGGATAGATACAGATGCTGTAGAGATGTTCATCAAGGGCCTCTATGCCCAGAAGAGGAAAGGAAAGGCCTCAGGTGAAATCTCAAAAAGGGCGAAAGTTGGTGCCCCGAGCTCCATGGCTCCAATCATCCCTGTGACCTCCATCGAAGTCGCTTCAAATGTCGAAGTTCCTCCTATTACTGAAGTCAGTGACATCGGTGTGGACTCCATGCCTCCTGCATCCTCAAACCTCCATGCAAGAGAACTAGTCTTGGAGATTTCCATCGAATTAGAAAAGGGGGACGATAAGAAGAAGAAGAAAAAGTCGGCTGTCGTAAAGATAATCTGCAAAGTTTGTCCGCACGGGCCAAACGACGGTGGCGATGATCTAGAAGAAGATCCCTTCAAAAACCAAGAGACAATTCATAACATAACTGATAAGTTTGCCATGCCTGAGGTGGTGGACCGCATGATCGACCTTGACCAGACATAATTCATCTAGAGTTCCCTCAAAATCTTCTTAAAGGTGACTACTTTATTATATTTCCTTTTTCATTTTCTCTCTTCTTTCTTCTATCTTAGCATCACTTACCTATGGCAGTCGGGTCATCAAATACTCGCCCACATAAAAAGGATGCACCATCAGGAGGTAGAAGTGTTGAAGGCTAAGGAGGATCTTCAAGCCGAGATCGATCATCTCAAAGTGAAGAAGGCCGTCGAGGCCGAACGCCTCATGCAGGAGAAGGCAGTAGAAGTCGAGAGTCTCCAGGATGTGCTCCAAAAGAAAGAGTTCATCTTGACCAGGCTAAAAACTATGTTGGCCCTAGAGGAAGAGAGGAGGAAGGAAGCCGAGATCAAAGTCATCGATCTAGAAGCCTGAATGATGAAGTTGATCTCGAAGGCAATGGCCCGGGCAGTGAAAGAGTTCAAGGCCCCTTTCAAAATAAGAAACCTGAATGTCATGTTCAGCCAGCTGGTATTCATCAAAGGTTATGAATTCCATGAAGGTAGAGTGGCCCAAAAATTTTCCAAGCTTGATCTTAGCTTTTTGGAAGAGGATGACCTTGACGAAGAAGCGGGGCCATCCGACACCACAGCCGACCCTACACCCATCAAGCCTGCCTCCTGTCCACCCAAATCTAGCATGAAGACATCCGAGCTTGCCCAAAAACTAAAAGCAGCCAAGAGCATCTCGACTTTGTCTACTGCCACATCTCCCAAGATTGAGGGTCTTGAGTAGTTGTATTTTATCTTTTTTCTCTTTTATTTTATCCTATACTTAGAAAATTTTGGTTAAATGAAAGCATACTTTCTTTTGTCAATACCTTTGAGTGTTTTTCTTGTGCATCAAACACAGGCCCCTATTGGCATCGATCCACTACCTCAAGGAGTTTCCTTGAAATCAATGATCAGAAACCTAAAAAAAGAAGCTCATCATTTGAAAAAGAAGCTGAAGAATATTGAGGATGAGCTCCAAAGATCCAGAAAGAATGCTTTAGAGGTGATGATTGAGGCCATCCACCTCCAAAAATTACACATGAAAGACTCCATTAGCTATAATATCAAGAAAGAAAACTTTGCAAAGGAGCTTGCGAGGTTTAGGATGGATGCTTGCAACAAGTCTTGGGTACTTGCTGTGAAGATCAGCTTTCTTGAGGCCAAACTTAATACTGAGAAGGAGAATGTCAAATTATTGGATGGGAGCTCATCCTGGTCTTCGAATAAGACACAGCATGATTGGGATTGGTCGAAGAAGCTTTCGGAGCTTCAAAAACAACTCTAGGATGCTAAAGCTCAGCACAATGGTCAAAGAATTGGTTGGATGGAAAAGTTGACCAGGGTCGAATGCCAGCTCAAATCAGCTGATGAGGAGGTGGCCCACCTTCAAAAGCTGCTTGCTAGTGGCCAGCAGGTTGATACTTCAAGGAAGTTGGTGCAGCTCGCTTTCTATCGAAAGTTCTTTGGCGATCATTTCCTATCGTATGAGAGGGAGAGGACCGAGCTTCAGCAGTTGAAGGTTCAATTGACCTACGAGCATCAGGCTATCAAGGATGCAGAGGTTGAATTTGAGGTCTGGAGGAAGCAACAATGAGAGCTTGAAGACAAATTTTGGTGAGCTAACAGGATGTTCATAGAAGGCCTGCTGAAAAGGAAGGAGCTTGAAGAGGAGATCTTCAGGCTGAAATAGGCTTCGATGATGGCTGGGGCCGACGGTCTGAAGTTTGAGGACTCTGGTCCATCTTAAGACTTCGACCTTTTTCTTCTCTCTTTTTTTATGTAACCAGTCTTATAAATCTTTACTCTCATCTTTCCCTTATAATGATTTTTTATTTCTAATAAAATGGTACCTTCTACCATTATTTTTCATCTTGTGCAAGTTTAATGCTTGTCGATGTCTTTGCTTTCTTTACTTCATCTTCTATTGGTGCGGCCATTAGAGATATTGAACTGGAATCCCTTCCCTAAATTAGGATGAGATTCTCTTTTTGTTCTTGGTGTAGCCATAGGGGGATATATACCAAGGCCGTTGATAGGGCCTCTCCCCACCTCTTATCTTAGATTAACAAGGCCTTTATCTTGTTCATGTTAAGACGCGGTTCTCCTCCTGTTCCTAACATGACTGTATGGGCATGTAAGGGTTGCTGCTAGGGCCTCTCCCTTCCTCTTGCCTTACATTAACGAGGCCTTCATTTTGTTCATGTTAGGATGAGGTTCTCCTCCTGTTCCTAATATGGCTGTAGGGGCACGTAAGGGCTGTTGCTAGGGCCTCTCTCCTACTCTCATCTTATATTAATGAGGCCTTTGTCTTGCTCATGTTAGGACGAGATTCTTCTTTTGTTCCTAACATGGCTGTAGGGGCACATAAGGACTACTGCTAGGGCCTCTCCCCTCCTCTGGTCTTATATTAACGAGGCTTTCATCTTGCTCATATTAAGATGAGGTTCTCCTTCTGTTCCTAACATAGCTATTGGGGCACGTAAGGGCCGCTATTAGGGTCTCTCTCCTCCTCTCGTCATGCATTAACGAGGCCTTCATCTTGCTTATGTTAGGATGAGGTTCTCCTCCTATTCCTAATATGGCTATAGAGGCACGTAAGGGCCGTTGTTGGAATCTCTCCCCTCCTCTCATCTTACATTAACAAGATTTTCATCTTGCTCATGTTAGGACGAGGTTCTCCTCCTGTTCCTAACATGGCTACTTTTTGGCCAACGTCGAAGCTTGAGAGATTATTTTCTATCATAACCATTTTACAACAAGGACTAAGATGCTAAGGTAAAGGAATTTTATTGCAATGAAGTTATTGATAATACATCCGCAAGTTTTTTGAGTTCCATAGTTGGGGTAGGTCAGCTTCTCCAAGCTCTTTCAAGTAATACGTCCCGGGCTAGATGACCTCCTTGACCTCGTAAGGTCCTTTCCAATTTGGGACGAGCTTTCCATAGTTCTGAGGCTGTGAGATAGCTGCTCGTCGAATCACCAAGTCTCCAACTCTGAATGCTTTAACTCTGGAGTTGTAATATCAAGCTACCTTCTATCTATAAGCAGCCATCCAAAATTGAGCTTCTTCTTATTTTCTTCCAGTAAGTCGAGGTTAGCCCTGAGATCCTGCAAGTTGTGTTGTTCATAAATGCCATAACTCACACCGATGGAAGTTTAAGCTCTATTGGGATGATAGCTTCTGTTCCAAAGGCCAAGGCAAATGGAGTCTCCCTAGTTAATAATCTTTGGGTAGTTCGATAAGTCCAAAGCACATGATAGAGTTCATCTACCTAAGTCCCTTTTGCTTGAAGAAAATCGAGTAGGGATTTTAGCATGCATTTTCAAAATATTTTTGAAATTAAAGTTGCAAAAACTAAAATTAATAAAATATTAATCTACTACATGCATTGATCTAATTAATTTGAACCCTACTCAGGATCTAGACATGCTAATATATAATTTAAAATTTAAATGTGATCGATCAGCAAATCAAATCTACTGATCAATACGAGTTCAGAACTTGATACTTGTATGTGGATAGCTAATCTCCATGATCTAAATCCATCAAAAGAAGCTGTGGTGTCATGCTGTAGCTGCACACTCATCTGACCTCTACAGTTGGTCCATATAGAGCTCCTGATCTCTACCAGCTCCACCAGAGTGCTAGCTCCTTGCCAGGGCCTTTGATGGCTGATCGCGATTGATCCAATTGATTGCCTTATTTTTTATTTCTTGGATACTCTAAAAAATTAGAACATGGAGTACGGAGGATGATGAGTTAGTGTCTAAAGTTTGGTGGTGATCCGATACTTACAACACTTGATCTCTCCACCTAAATGTAGGATCCCAACCCTAGGGTTCTGCGCTCATCGAAAAACCTTGACACGCCGGAAAGCCTCTTATGCCCTCTCTCTTTGGAGTTTTTCCATGAAACAAATTTTCATGAGAAGAAGGACTCCTCCTCCACCATACACCCACCTTAGATCCACTTAATATGGATGACATAAGGGGGAAAAAAAATTGAGAAAAGGCATGTGAGAAAAGTTGGTGTACGAACTATAGTTGCCCCTTCCACACATAGGACAAGCCCCCCTTCTTTGATTTTCTCTCTCTCAAAAATCCCTCTACGTAGCCTCCTTTCTCTCTCATGCACACACAAAAAAATACCCTTTAAAAGTTGTGTGCAACCCATGGGAAAGCCACGTGAGATTGGATAAGAAGAGGGAGGTTAAGTGGTTTCAATGACTTGCTTGAATTCAAAAATCAAGCGAGTGCTTATCCCATTCCCAATGCTCACCCAAGGAGTTTTACACATAGAAGGACTCTCCTTCTGTATGTTTACTCTCTAAAATGCACAAAAATTTACATGAAAATATTTGGTGGGCATGGAAATCAGATAAGGATAAGGATGGGTTCAAACTACTCAACCAATTAAGATGAATTCAAAATTCAACTAACTTTGAACCAGTCCAACCCTTGGACTAGGTTAAAAGTAGATAATAGAGGGGGTGCAAAAACCTACTGGGCATGAGAAAAGTTATGTACAAAAATTTTGGGGCATAGAATAAGAGTGAAAAAATCAAAGATGGTGGGCGCATGGGAGAGTTTGAATCCAAACTTTATTTGACTTGGTCCTAATTGGTTTCAATGAAACTAATTAATCTTGATCCAATTAGACTAGATTAAATTCAACCAAATTAGGCCTAACCTAATTTAATTAATTTTTAATCAAATTATAAATTAATTAGGTCCAGATCTTGATCAAATTAGGATCAAATCTTCCATAGCGATTAGGTCATCTCATGACCATATCGGATCAAACCCAATTGAATCCAATTCGATCAAAATTGGTCAAATCCTCATCGCTCAACCAAATTAAGCTAATCAGCAATCGAATTGCTAATTAATCCTCTAAAAATATTAGAGTTCCAATCGAGTGGGTATCCGAACAATAGAGTTCCATCAACATGAAACTCCTGAAGATTTCCAAACCAGTGGGACTCTTGAACCCAGTATCCCAAACTAATGAAACTTGCGATCAAAGAGTCCCAATCTAGTAAAACTCTTGATCAAAGAGTTTCAGATAAGTAGAACTCTGAGCCTCAGTCTAGTAGAACCCACAAAGGTAGAGTCCCAATCAAGTAGGACTCCTAGTCATAGAGTTTCAGTCCAGTGGGACTCTTGATCAGAGAGTCCCAAACAAGTAGGACTTTGAGTCCCAATCTAGTAGAACCCATAAAGATAGAATCCCAGTCTAGTGGGACTCCTGGTCATAGAGTTTCAATCCAGTGGAATTCTTGACCATAGTGTCTTAGGTCATCAGGACTCATGATCAGCCATTAGATCAGGTAGGAACTCCTTATGTGTTTGACTACCCCATAGGTTCAATTTCTAAGTTGGTAGCACAAGAATTGATTTTCTGTACCAATCGATGTGACCATCTAGCAATGGTGCCAAACATTCAAATAGGTCAAAAACTCACAACGCAACAATGATGAACCTGTGGCATATGGTTATCGTATAATTCATCCTTTTGACCTCGATGCTCAAAAGGATGATCTAGGATTTACTGTCAATCCTAAAATTCATCCACATTATATTTCAAAATTTAGTATCCATCGAATGGACCACCCTGACCGAGGATTTGCTAAATTGAAATGCAGTGATGCACTTACTCCAACACTTGGATGGGTCAATCCCATCTTGACACACACACCGACTTCATAAGTACTTAACTATATCTAGTAGCCTTCCATCACTGAATTAAAAATTTAGATAGTCCGATACCTAAGTACAGTTAGTTGCTTGCAAGTCATCATGGTGGTCTCTAGTCTAAGAAACACTTATACCCATATCCTTCACGAGCAACTCTTGACAGTAGAGAGCTCCACAGTTAGATCACGTTCAGTGAAATGTACCCCTATACTTCACTTGCATGCCATAATAGTATCTCCATACTTCTTGGTTAAGAAAATAATCAATACTTATGGCACACAACATCCTACACTCGATACATTATCATCCTAGATAACAACGTATTATTTGGTCACGAACTGATTTAAGGACTAAATGATAAATCCTCCTTTGTCGAGTCTAAATAGTCCTAAGGACTTCATCATAGAAGAGTTCATTACAGAAAGATGCACAAAGTGATGAAAAAGCTAAAATAATAATTTTATTTATTAATAATTTAAGTATAAGTACATTTACCTTAACCATCTACAACCTAGATAATTGACTTTAGGATAAATTTTCCAACAACTCCCACTTAGACTAAAGCCACTTTGAATAGTGTCAAATACCCATCTTCCATTTGTGATTGTCAAACTTTTTGATTTCGAGAGCTTTAGTAAATGGGTCGGCCACATTCTTCTTTCCATCGATCTTCTGAAGCTCGACATCACCTCATTCTATGATCTCTCATATAAGGTGGTAGTGACGTAGAATATGTTTGGTGCACTGATGTGCCTTTGGCTCATTCGCTTGAGCTTTGGCTCCAATGCTGTCATAGTATAGCCAAACCAAAACATCCACGGAGGGTGCCACTCCTAGCTCGTTGATGAACTTTCATAGCCATATAGCTTTCTTTGCAGCATTAGATGCTGCGACATACTCCACCTCGCACACAGAATCGACTACAGTGTGCTACTTGGAACTCTTCCAGCAGACCATTCCACCATTTAGGATAAACACAAAATCTGACACACTTTTGCTATCATCATTATCTGATTGAAAACTAAAATCAGTATATCCCACATGTTTCAAGTCAGTATCTCCATAGATGATTCACTGGTTCTTGGTATTTCTCAAATACTTCAGGATTATCTTTACAACCTTCTAGTGATTCTCACCTAGGTCAGACTGATATCTACTCACTATCCCTAGTGAGTATGCCACGTCTGATCTCATACATATTATGGCGTACATAATAGAACCCACTATCGAAGCATATGGTATTCTACTCATACACTCTCTCTTGAGGAGTTGTCGGACAATCCCTCTTCGAGAGCAAAATTCCATGGTCTATTGGGAGATAGCCCTTCTTGAAATTCACCATGCTGAACCTCTTCAGCACAGTATCAATGTATGTGGACTAGGATAATCCAAGCAAACTTTTAGGTCTATCCCTATAGATCCTTATCCCCAGGATGTAGGAAGCTTCTTCCAAGTCCTTCATGGAGAATTGAGACGACGGCGAAACCTTTATTTCCTATAATGCAGGAATGACATTTTTGATTAAGAGAATGTCATCAATATACAGTATAAGGAATACAACAATAGAATCATTGACCCATTTATACTTGCAAGATTCTTCTACATTCTTAATGAAGCCATACGTTCTAATTATTTTATCAAAATGCATGCTCCAACTCCGCGATGCCTACTTCAATCCATAAATGGATCTTTGAAGCCTGCACACCTTAGACTCATCTGTGGATGTGAAACCCTCAGGCTGTATCATATACACCTCTTTATCCAGCTCTCTATTTAGGAAAGCTGTTTTCACGTCCATTTGCCAGATCTTATAGTCTAGGTATGCCGCTATCGCAAGCATGATCCAAATAGATTTAAGCATTGCCACTAAAGAAAATGTTTTGTCATAGTCAATACCATAATGTTGACGATATCCCTTGGCAACTAGATGGGCTTTATAGATCTCTACCTTTCCATCTATGCCCTATTTTATTGTGAAAATCTACTTACATCCAATGGATTTTACCCCTTCAGGTGGATCAACTAGTGTCCATACACTATTGACCTTCATGGACTCTATTTCGAATTCCATGACTTTTAGCCACATATCGGAGTCGGACCTCTGCATGGCATCCATGTAGGTGATTGGATCCTCATCGTTCTCATCGAGTTCGACAAGATCACCATTTCAATAGGCTCTAGATTTGATCTTATCAAATCTAGTTCTGCAGGTTCACTAGAATGTGTCAGTTCTTCTACCTATCGAACTTCATTATGTTTGACATTAGAGACAGCTATTCCTTTACTAAGGAACTCCTTTTCCAAAAAGACTGCTCTATTGCTGACAAACATCTTTTGTTCTTCAGCAAGGTAGAAGTAATAATTCCTAATTTTCTTGGGATACCCTATGAACATGTATTTATCGAACCTAGGTCTAAGCTTTTTCGACTGCAAATGTTTAACATAAGCCAAACATCTCTAAATCCTAAAGTGAGAGAGTGTTGGCTTTCGTCCAATCCATATCTCATATGGAGTCTTTGAAATAGACTTGCTCGAAATATTATTCGAAATAAAATAGATAATTTCTAGTGCATAACCCCAAAATGAAATCGGTAGACTTGTAAACCCCATCATGGACCAAACCATGTCCAACAAGGTTCGATTCCTCCTTTCAGATACACCATTATGTTGTGGTGTTTTAGGAGGAATCCATTGAGAAAGAAACCCATTCTCTCCTAGATATGTCAAAAACTCATTGAAAAGATATTCACCTCCTCGGTCAGATCGAAGAGTTTTAATACTTTTCCTAAGTTATTTTTCTACCTCATTTCGATATTGTTTGAACATTTCGAATGAATCGGATATACTCTTCATAAGATAGACATACTCATATCTAAATAGGTTATCAATAAATGTAATGAAGTAGTAAAACCCACCTCTAGCACATGTGTTCATAGGTCCACATACATCAGTATGTCTAGACCTAGAAGCTCAGTGGCCCGTTCACCCTTTCCAGTAAAAGATGATTTGGTCATCTTACCAAGAAAATAGAACTCACAGGTATTCAATGATTCACAATCATCAATATCAAGGATACGCTTCTTGACTAACCTATTAATCCTATTCTTGTTTATCTGATCGAGCCTACAGTGCCAAAGATAAGCATTAGTGACATTATCTAGTTTTGGTCGTTTATTTGACGTGTACATTACACTAATAGATTATGATAAAATATAAATATCATTTCTTAATTATTCATGTATTATTGTGACATCATTCATAATGATATCGCAATAATATCTCTTTATTGATAAACTATAACCATCTTGGGCCAAAAGCCCAAGGGATATTATGTTCATCATAAAAGATGGACAATAGTGACAATCACTTAAAATGATACTATTATTTTTGAAAAATAGTTCAAGAGTTTCCAACGCTAGGACTGGAACTTGATTTTCATCCCCAACATTAAGAAATCTATCACCATTCTTAAATTTTCTATCAATTTGAAGACTATGCAATGAATTGCATATATGAATCGAACTTCCGATATCTAATATCCAGGTAAATGTATCATATATGGAGAAATTGCAAGGTGTTATCATATAACAGCCTTGACCAGCAACCACTTGCTGATTTATCCTATTCATCCTATTTGGGTTAAGAGGGTAATTCCTCTTTGGGTCTGTCTTATTAGGATCAACACTAGACTCCTTGTTCTTAGGTCCTAAACACTTGCCACTATCCAATAGTGAACGGAGCGGACTAACTCTAGCCATTCTAATTATCTGAAAGAAAAATATGAAATCTTATTAGTACTCAAATTAATTAATCCTAAAGACTTAAACTTTAGTCTAAAGGTTCTTCTACTATTTTTAATGAATTGGTAGCCTCTACCTTCAATTCGAGGAATTACACTAACTCCTTAGTAGGTATTGGAATCCACATAGACTTCATACGGGCCCAAGGAAAGCTCTAGCTAACCCGTGTGCATCCAGGTAGATTCACAATCAATTATTTCTCTAAATAATTTTTAGTATTTAGATTTTGCCGTAGATGCCAAATCAGTAGGCTATGGTTGAAGAAAAAATCCTATTTCTCGGATCAGGTTTGTTCAGATTTAATTTGATCAAGAAAAATATTTTAAAAGTTTTTTCTCTTAGATCTAAATCAGATCTGATACTTTTTAGATATGATTAAATAAATCTAATAAATAAAATAAAAATAAATTAAATCAGATTTAATTTGTATGTTGTTGTTGGGTAATCCTATTATCCTATGATGATCCAGCTGATTGCCTGAGGTTCTGGATGCAGCCATGCAATCGCCTGACCTCTATCGATATCCACTCGAATTGGATCTAGATATCTCCTCCTTCTCAATCTATCCTCCAAAGATTAGATCTGGATCTAATCTTGAAGATCTACAAAATAATATTTGATGATCTGGTGTCGTCTGTTGCAGCAGTGCTGCCTTCTTCCTTTCATGTCGCCTTTCTCTTGCCTAGATCATACCAAACTGAAGCCCAAGGCCTCTAGGGCATGGAGAGGAGAGAGAAGATTAGAGGTAGGCATGGAGAAGAGGGGAGAGGGGCTATATGGCATGGGCAAAGAAAGAACTCTTGAAATATTGGCACAGATAGGGTTTATATAGACCCTGCTGTGCCATACAGTGCCACATCATCCCGGCCAATCACATCTCTTCGTGCAATCGGATCTAAATTTGATTGATGGGATGACATCACCTGATCCAATCAGATAAGTGCCCCTCTCAAACATCCTTGGGTGGCACCAAGACTGGGCAAAGTAGAGTCTTAGGCACCACCAAAGTTTATTCCATGAAGCAACCTGGAGTCCCTATCTGTACGGGACTCCAAGCATCATCATCCTTAGGCGCACACCTCCCTAGGCATACCCGCTCCCTTTCCTCCTTTTAGCAAGTTGACAAAGGTCAAATCTCTCCTATGGGTGCATAACACATGGGCAGATGTCTGTGTCAAAGGTCAACATTTGACTAAAGTCAAAAGATAAGAATTAGTAGGTGACGGAAAATGGTAGGTGTTGTCTCAAATTTATCTCATAAATTAAGACAACCCTTTTCTGACCTGGACAAGCTCCAGTCAGACCAAGTAAAGGTACCTGAGTGAGCTCAAATACATTTAACTTAGTTGAGATAACTTTTAATGATTGTTGAAGGAGAACATTAGGCTCAATCATGTGCAAGCATGATTTTCTTGAACCTAATTGAATCTTATTCAAATCAATTAAACTGGGTTAGTCCAATTGATGATATCCAGATCCAAACCCTTATTTGTATGACCTAGTTAGGTTCAGTTCCATATGGTAATGGGATATGTCATGATCTCTATCATCGACATCATCGAAACACCTTCTAATGGATCAGAACTTTTTTGATTCAGACAACTAGTATGATCGATCATCCAAATCATTCTAATTGCTCCCAAAATCCACCAGTGATACCTAGCAGTATATGGTGGCAACCAATCAGAACTGAGAATAAACCTCTCGGTGTAGTTACCTGTGTGATTAAGTTTCTCTATCTTGAGCCCCAATTGGATTAGGGTTAAGGTGAACTCGTCAAGCCCTAATATTCGTTATATGATTAATCATTCGATTCAAGTCCAATATGAAAACCGTAATAGAAACTCTTTCTATTATTTCACTCGATCATGGCCATGGGCTTATGGACTTGATTCTCATGATTATCATAGGGCTACTCCTTATCCACCGAGGTAGATAGATTCTCTATTGGTGTAATCTAATTCCTACAATGAACATGCTATAGCTAATATACATCTCAGGGTTTTGAATGGCTAGGAGACCGAGTTATGGTATAGTCAAACTATAACACCCTCAAGGTGAACTGTTGATGCACCTTAGGTCAAAGAACCAAAACACAACTATAGCTTCGACCCAGTCATCGATGAGAAGGTAGACTTTCTAATGATTGCTCAAGATGGTCACGCTCAGTGCCCTCATTCTCCAACGAGTACCTATACTCTCACTCCGATGTCCCTACACCATAGACTTAAGACTCATCTACTATGAAGAAGCGATTGTATACCAACCTTTTGGATGAACCACCATCCTCATGATGATCCTACGATCGGGAGCATTTTATGAGTTAATAATGAAAATTCATGTCTTAAATTTTAATTCTTGAAAAGATGAACTATCAGTACTATTAACTTAAGGGATGTATCACAGACACTAAATACACATTATGATAGAAAATAACCAATTTTATTATTTATAGTTAAAATTATAATTTTATTCTTAGAAGTGTATACAAGTGTCAGCTAATTCTGGCTTCTAGGGCATACATATCTAACAAACTCCCACTTGACCTAAAGCCAATTGGCTATAGTTCTAAGTCCCATCTTCTCAAGGTTGGCTTTGATCTTCTACTGGTCCAATGGTTTTGTGAGTGGATCTACCGCATTGTCTGTAGAGTCGACTCTCTTGACCTTGACGTAACCTTTCTTGAGGTAATCGCGGATGATGTGGTATCGTCGCTCGATGTACTTAGATTTTTGATGAGACCTCGACTCCTTAGCAAGGGCTAAGGCACCATTGTTATCACAGTATAGAGGAATGGCATCTGATGGCATCACTCTAATCTTTATGGAAAACTTTTTGTACTAGAATGCTTCCTTCGCAGCTTCTGATGCAGCAATGTATTCTACTTCCATGGTGGAATCTGCGATCACTGTCTGCTTGAAACTCTTTCAATTGACAGCACCACCATTACACACAAACAGACTTCCAAATGTCGACTTTTGATCATCTCCATCGAACATAAAATTCGAGTCTGTATACCCCTAGACTTGGAGTTCTCCCTTACCAAAGACCAAGAACATATCCTTAGTTCTTCTTAAGTACTTAAGGATACATTTCACAGAAGTCCAGTATTCTTCATCTAGATTTGACTGATATCTGTTCATGACACTCACAGCATGTGCTAGGTCATATACATAACATGGCATATATGAGGATCCCTATTACTGAAGCATAAAGGATCTTGCTCATGCATTCTATTTCCTCAAGTGCGCTTGGGCACATCTTCTTGGAGAGATGAATGTCATGTCTGAAGGGTACCAAACCCCTCTTGGAGATTTTCATGCTAAACCTCTTTAGCACTTCCTCTATGTACATTTTCTGTGAAAGTCCTAGCATCCTATTCGGTCTATCTCTATAGACCTTAATTCCTAGAATAAAGGATGCTTCTCTTAGATCTTTTATGGAGAATTCTTTGGATAACCATATTTTAACTATGGTCAACATAGGAATATCATTCCCAATAAGAAGGATATCATCTATGTACAATACGAGGAAGACAATAGTGCTCCCATTGACCTTTTTGAAGATACGTATTTCTTCTCATTCTTGATGAATCCAAATAATTTGATCACATCATTAAAATGAGTATTCCAACTCTGAGATGCTTCCTTAAGTCCATATATGGACCTTTGCAGCTTGCATACCTTGTGATCAGCAACACTGGATGTGAAACCTAGCGGCTGTTCCATATAGATATCGTCCTTAGGGTATCCATTTAAGAATGTCATTTTTACATTCATTTGCCATATTTCATAATCAAAATAGGCTGTAATAGCAAGCAATATGCGGATGGATTTTAGCATAGCTACTGACGAAAAAGTATCCTAATAGTCAATGCCTTCGCATTGACTATCCCTTTTGCCACTAATGTAGCTTTGAATGTCTCTACATTCCTATCTGCACCAATCTTTCTCTTGTAGATCCATTTACACACAGTAGGTACTATACCTTCTGCTGGATCTACCAAGGTCCAGACTTGCTTTGAGTGCATTGAGTCAATTTCTAACTTCATTGCCTCTGACCATTTTTCAGAGTCGATATTCGATATCACCTCGTCAAAGATTTTAGGATCATCACCATGAACCTCATTACCTACAAGGAATATTTTTTCTATTTTCTTTGAAATAGTACCTAAGTACCTCTCAGGAGGATGGGAAATCCTTTTCGATCTATGAGGTGGAGGAGGTAGTAATTATATTGGCTCAACCTGATTTGGTTCCATTTGATCCTTAGCTCGTTACTCTTATGAGACTTTCTTCTCGAGCTTGATCTACTTTCCAATGCTGCCATCTTGAATAAACTACTTTTCAAGAAAGATGGCATGTTGACTTACAATCACATTATGATCTTCTGAAAAGTAGAAATAATATCCTAATGACTCTTTAGGATATCCTATGAATCGAGTTCTAAAGGATCTAAATTCTAACTTGTCTGCTTGTTGTCTTTTGACATGAGCCGGACAATCCCAAATTCTGAGATGGCTCAGACTTGGTTTCTTACCATGCCATATCTCATATGGTATGGTAGGAACAGTTTTAGAAGAAATCCTATTCAGTAAGTATATTATAGTTAACAGACCATATCCCCAAAGAGAATTAGGAAGGTCTGTGAAGCTCATCATGGATCGGACCATATCTAATAGGATCTGATTCCTCTATTTTGAAATTTCGTTGAGTTGAGGTGTTCCAGATGGAGTCCATTGAGAGATTATGCAATTTTGCTTGAGATAGTCAAGGAATTTCCGACTAAGGTATTTACATTCTCGATCTAATCGAAGAAACTTAATGGATTTTTCAGTTTGCTTTTTGACTTCATGTTTGAATTTTTTAAACTTTTCAAATACTTTAGACTTGTGTCTCATAAGATATACGTACCCATACTAAGATAAATCATCGGTGAAGGTTATGAAGTAAATAAAATTGCCTCTAGCCAACACATCAAATGGGCCACTCACATCAGTATGTACTAGGACAAGTAAATCCATGGCCCTTTTCCCGTGTCCTACAAAAGGGAGCTTAGTCATTTTGCCATGAAGACAAGATTCGTAAATTGGATATGACTCAAAAGTCAACAAACTTAATAGCCTAATTTTCTTCAATTGTTAATCCTATCTTCTACTATATGACCTAGTCTAAGGTGCCATAGATATCTATCGTTTGGACTATCTCTGAGTCATTTTATTCTTATGGCATTCACATTTTGCTCGATATTAAAAATAGATACATCAATATGTAATTGATAAAGACTATTAATGAGGAAACCACTTGTAATTTTATTTCTTTCGTAAAGAATATTACAATGGTTCTTAAGAAAACTAATTACATAGCCTTCTTATGCTAAACATTAAATAAAAATCAAATTTCTGCTTACAGCAGGCATATAGTAATAATCCCTAAGTACTAAATCTAAGCCAGATGGTAGTCAAAGAGGATAGGTTCCCATGGCCACATCAGCAACTCTTGCTCTATTTTCGATGCGTAGGATCATCTCATCATCCCTCAGCCTCCTACTATCTTTAAGATTTTGCATGGAAGTATACAAATGAGCACTAGAACCAGAGTCAAGCACCCAATTGGATACAAAAGAAATCATAAGGTTAGATTTAATAATGAGCATACCTCCAGAAGAACTTGCATCCTTGTTATTCTTCAGGGTGGCTAGGTAAATAGGATAGTTTGGCTTCTAATGGCCATCTGTGTTACAATGAAAATACTTTTCTTTGTCAGCAGCCTCCTTCTTCAGCTCTTCCTTTTTCTTCTTTCCACCTTCCACCTTTTGCCTTTTCATAGACTTCTTCTTCTTTCCAAAAGACTTACTTTTAAAAGAAGTTTGTTTCATAGCAAGTACTGAGCCTTTAGAACCTTTCATAGAAAGCTCAGCAGTAACCAGCATGTTCATAAGTTTGACCAGAGTACTCTAAAGTTTGTGCATATGATAGTTCATAATGAATTTTCCATACGCATCAGTCAAGGATTACAGAATGATGTCATTCTGTAGATCCTAATCTAACTTCACTTTGAGCTTTTTAAGCTCGTCCAAGTCCTTGATCATCATTAGATAATGATCTTGGACTAACTGTCCATCACACATCTTAGCCTTAAAAAGTCATTTAGTGATCTGATATTTGGTTGCGCAACTCTGTTCACCAAACAACTCTTACAGGTGAGCCAACATTGGGCGGGTAGTCTTAATATCATCATGTTGGTACTGAAGCTCATCAGACATCGAGCCCAACATGTACTATCTGACCTTGTTATCTTCATTCATCCATTTATCAAGAGACACTCTCTATTCAGCAGAAGGATGGACTGGTAAGACGGGGGGATCCTGGTCCAATACATGAGTTAACTTCTCGAAACCTAAAATGATTTTGAAGTTTCGAAGCCAATACTTGTAATTGGATCTGGTTAGTCTATGGATGTCAAGGATACGGGCTAGTGGATTGGATGCAGATATTTTTCTATAGAGAGTCAAAGTTTCTAGTTAGATTTTATAATCAAGACTTAACCAATTTATTTAGAGATTTTATTTTTAAACAAATTAGCTCCCATTATTTTCTCAGATCCCTACACTTTCTTTGTAGAGATGCAAAAATCTCCATGATTAATGATTTCAAGTGGATGGTGCAGTCCTACCAACTGGCTTATCACCTCACCTAATAGTTATTGGTGATGGGTTAGCCAATGAGTGAACAACTCTTGTCAAATAATTCTCTAATCATGGTGCATCCAAACTTGGTCTCTAATTCATGAATCTCACCATGCTCGAAATATTGATTCACTCCTTAGTTAAGTCAAACCCACCATTTGCATAGATTGGATCCCTAATTGGGTCTTTCACCGTATCCAAAATGTTGAGCTCAATCCATCCTCTAGCCCATAGCATCTAGTGGTCTAATAGACATGGTTGCATCTTTTCGGTGCAACTGAACCACTATAACCAATCGAGAACAATCAACCCCCGAAAGAGCTCGCATATCTACAATGGTGGAAGACCTTAGACTTAATCTTTTCTTAGGAAGATTTGAATTAGGTCTCTTTAAACTTGACTTACAATAGTCATAACAATTATGACGAACCAAGTGGCATGGGTTAGCTCGTATTGTTAACCACCTTAGACTAGGACTGGGTCGACAAATACGACCAGGTAAGTGAGACCGACGGAAGGGATATGCCATTAACTCGACAAGAATGCATTCGAGTCATGTAGCTCCCAATTAAAAACCAGTCAGTCATATCTGCCAAACTTACCTTAGACACCAAATTGTTGAGCCAGAACCAATCAGGTTAGCCTACAATCCAAACTCTAACCACTAAGCCTAATTAGATCTTAGCATGATCGATCACTCATGTGATTCGATCTTGATCCAGACTTAATCCTATTAGGCTGGTCAATTTAAGCACTCTTGATCCCATCTAACCAACTCTTGATTTGGTTTGATCAATCGCTAGACCTAATTGAGTTACCCAAGCCCGAACCTAAATTTATGAATATATCAAAATCTAAAAATTCTTAATTTTTAGACTTAACATATTTTATAATTTTAATTCTTAATTAAGTTTAGGGTTCTCAAATAAAACATGTAAATAAAATCCTAGGGTTTCAAGATCTAGGGTTTTGCAGAAAATAAGTTTTTGGATTTCTGATTAAGGACGAACGCGCAGCACCCCTACTCATCATATGAACATCCCATCGAATGGGAGGAGAGGGCATTTAAATCCTACTTTATTCTTATAACCGAATGGTCAAGGAGAATGCCTTAATTAGAAATATGAAAACTATAAAACTAGTTAGATCTACATCGTATATCTCATATATAAGATTGATCTAACTTTAAATATATTTTGCATACATCTTTATGTATCATATCATGCATATTTTTAGATCTAAATTATCTCATAATCATCTAAAAATTAAATTTAAATTGATCTTATTAAAATAAATTCTATTCTAGATAATTATGTAGATCTATTTTAAAACTAGTCTGAACATGCATTCATCATATCTCATATGAACAAAAATTAAATAACTTTATTTTCTATTTTTTAGATATTATTATAATATTTATAATATCAAAAAAGAGTAAATAAATAGATCTAAAAATTATAACTAATTAAATTAAATTATGATCATGCAAGACCATATATAGAACAATTCTATTCTACAACTAGTCATACATCTCGTACAACTTAGATCTATATTATTTAATTTCTTAATTTTTTTGATATTAGATCTAACCACATTGCATGTGACATCTAAAATCACCTAATTATTATATTAAAAATAAATTAAAATTAGATCTAAATTATTTATGGGAATCGGGCTCTGATACCAATTGAATAAAAAATCTTACTTTTCAGGTCAAATTCGTTCAGATCTGATTTAACCAAGAAAAATATTTTAAATTTTTTTTTTAGATATAAATCAAAACTGATATATTTTAGATATAATTAAATGGATCTAATAAATAAAATAAAAATAAATTAAATTAGATTTAATTTATACCTTGTTGTTGAATAATCCTATTATCTTGTGTTGATCCTACTGATTGCCTGAGATTTTCGATGCAGCCATGCAATCGCCTAGCATGTATCGATATCTACTCAGGCAAGATCTGGATATCTCCTTCTACTCAATCTATCCTCCAAAGATTAAATCTGAATCTAATCTTGAAGATCTTCAAAATAATTTTTTAATATCTGGTGTCGTCTCTTGCAGTAGTGCTGCCTTCTTCATTTTCTGTCATCTTTCTGTTGCCTAGATCGCACGAAACTGAAGCCCAAGGCCTCTAGGGCATAGAGATGAGAGAGAAGATCAGAGGTAGGCATGAAAAAGAGGGGAAAGGGGCTATGTGGCATGGGCAAAGGAAGAACTTTTGAAACCTAGGCGCAGACAGGGTTTATATAGACCCTGCTGCTCCATGCAGTGCCACATCATCCCGACCAATCAAGTCACTTCATGCAATCAGATCTAAATCTGATTGATGAGATGATATCACTTGATCTGATCAGATGAAAGTGCCTCTCAAATATCCTTGGGTGGCACCAAGACTGGTCAAAGTAGAGTCTTAGGTGCCACCAAAGTTTATTCCATGAAGCAACCTGGAGTCCCTATCTATATGGGACTCCAAGCATCATCATCCTTGGGTGCATGCCTCCCAAGGCATGTGCCCCCTCCCTTTCCTCCTTTTAGTAGGTGGACAAAGGTCAAATCTCTCTCCTATGGGTGCATAACATATGGACAGATGACTAAGTATCAAAGGTCAATGTTTGACCAAAGTCAAAAGACAAGAATTAGCAGGTGACAGAAAATGGTAGGTGTTATCTCAAATTTATCTCATAAATTAAGACAACCCATTTTTGACCTAGACAAGCTCTAGTCAGACCAAGTAAAGGTACCTGAGTGAGTCCAAACATATTTGGCTCAGTTGAGACAACTTTTAATAATTGTTGAAGAAGAACATTAGGCTCAACCGTGTGCTAGCACGATTTTTTTAAACCTAATTGAATCTTATTCAAATCAATTGAACTGGATTAGTACAATTCATAATATTCAGATTCAAACTCTTATTTGTGTGATCCAGTTAGTTTCAATTCTATATGGTAATGGGATATATCATAATCTCTATCATCGACATCATCAAAACACCTTTCGATGGATCAGAAATTTTCTGATTCAGACAGCTAGTTTGATTGGTCATCCAAATCATTCTAATTGCTCCCCAAATCCACTAGTGACACCTAGCAGTATATGGTAGCAATCCATCAAAACTGAGAACGAATCTCTCAGTATAGTTACCTGTGTGATTAAGTTCCTCTATCATGAGCCTCGATCGAATTAGGGTTAAGGTAAACTCATCAAACCCTAATATCCATCATAATCATTTGATTCAAGTCCAATATGAAAATCTTAATAGAAACTCTTTCTATTATTTTACTCTGCCATGGCCATAGGCTTTTGGACTTGATTCTCATGATCATCATAGGACTACTCCTCATCCACCGAGGTAGATAGATTCCTTATTGGTGTAATCCAATTCCTACAATGAACATGCTATAGCCAACATACACCTCAAGGTTCCGAATGGCTAGGAGATCGAGTTATGTGTAGTCAAACTGTAACACCCTCAAGATAAACTACCAATGCACCTCAAGTCAAAGAACCAGACACACAACTGCAGCTTCGAGCTAGTCATCGATGAGAAGGTAGACTTCCTAATGACTGCTCAAGGTAGTCACGCTTGGTGCCCTCGTTCTCCAACGAATATCTGTACTCTCACTCCGATGTCTCTACACCGTAGACTCAAGACTCATCTACTATAAAAAAGCGATTGTACATCAACCTTCTAGATCAACCACCATCCTTATGATGATCCTACGGTCGGGAGCATTTTATGAGTTAGTAACGAAAATTCATGTCTTAAATTTTCAATTCTTGAAAATATGAACTATCATTACCATTAACTCAAGGGATGTATCACAGACACTAAATACACATTATGATAGAAAATAATCTATTTTATTATTTATAGTCAAAATTATAATTTTACCCTTAGAAGTGTATAATAAGTGTCAGCTAATTCTGACTTCTTGGGCATACATATCTAACAATGGCCTCCACTGAAAAGGTCTAGTTAGGTCCAATCATTAACATGATTGACTTCAGTGCATCAAACTGATGATAACCAGGCCCGAGAAAAGCTCTGGCTAACCTGATCACCATTAAGAGAGTGTGATCTAATCATCATATGATGTACAGTAATTCCAATATCCAAATAAACACCAGGTGTAAGGTGCCTCCAATGTTTGCCCAGAAAATTGAATTTATTCCTATTCACCTTAATGGGAGGCTATGATTCGATTATCCCCATAACTTAGTTATTTTAAGGATCTAATAATTTAGAGAATTTAGTTTACATGTGATTTAAGGATAGAAAAGACACATATCAAATTTCACCTTCTGACTTCACCAAGTCAAATCCTCTCATTGACTTCATCAAGTCAATAGGTTAGGACTAGGATCAGTTTAGGTCCATGGGCACCTTATTCAGTCTTACTGATTGAAATTAGTCAAATTGATTCCTAATAACATGGGTCAGTCCGAATCACCAAGTGATCTAATCAAATATCAATCGACCATGTCAGCCAGGTAAGTGAGATCAGTGGAATGGATACGCCATTAACTCATCAAAGATCGAATTAGTGTGAGTAGCTCCCAATTAAAAATCACTAGTCTAGACTACCAAACTTATCTTAGACACTATTGGGGATAAACCTCGCTCCTACCAAAATCCAGTCTGATGCTTAGCCTAATGCAACTGGTAATCATGGAAGAGCTTCAATTAGAAATTCTTCCTCTAGTGGTCAAACCCCAATCGAACTCCTTCAAGTAGTAGAAATCCTCCAGCAGTCGAACCACTCCCAGATTCCTCCAATGGTCGAACCCCTTTCGAACTCCTACAGTGATCGAACTCCATCCAAACTTCTCCATCAGTCGGACTCCTTCTGGACTTCTCCATCAGTCAAATTCCTTCCAAACTTCTCCTTCAGTCGGATTCCTCGAGGAGCCGAACTCCTTTCAGACTTCTCCTTCAATCAGATTCATCCAGGAGCCAAACTTCTTTTGAACTGCTCCTTCAATCGGATTCCTCCTTCAATCGAATTTTTCTTCTAGACTTCTTCTTCAGTCAAATTTTCTATCCGATCTTCCCCTTCAGTTGGATTTCTCTAGGAGCCAAACTCCTTTCGGACTTCTCCTTCAATCAAATTCCTTCAAAAGCCAAATTTCTTTTGGACTTCTCCTTCAATTAGATTCCTTCAGGAGTTAAACTCCTTTCGAACTTCTCCTTCAATTGGATTCCTTTAGGAGACAAATTTCTTCCAGACTTTTTCTTTAATCGAATTCCTCCAAGAGCCGAATCCCTTTCGGACTTCTCCTTAAGTCGGATTCCTTCAGGAGCCGAACTCCTTTTGAACTTCTCTTTCAGTCGGATTCCTCTAAGAGCCGAACTTCTTTCGGACTTGTTCTTCAGTCAGATTTTTCTAGTGAATTACTTCTAGATTTTAGCTAGCATTCCTCCTAGATGATCCATTTTAGCCGTATTCCCTTTAGAAGTCCGAACTCCTCTAGAATTGATATATGTCAAAGTTCTTCATCAACCAACATCTGCTTCCTCCGAACTTTGACTATTAAATCTCTACGAATGGGCACATCACGATAGGCGATACCTCTCTCTCCATAGCAAATCCCATGTGGCCCTGAGCAGCCCACTATTGGATAGTTATGGCTATCACTATCAGTTTACTATAGGCGATACCTCTCTCTCTGTAACAAATCCCACGTGGCTCCAAGCGACTCACTATCAAACGATTATGACTATTACTATTAGTCTGTTATAGATGACACCCCTTTCTCTCCATAACAAACCCCACACACCCCCAAATGGCCCACTACTGGATGGTTATGGCTGTCACTATCAGTCTGCTACTTGCTCCGTCTATAAAAATGGATCATCCAGATATGTTTTCTCTAAGCTCTCTTCTCCTTTCCAAAATTCTACTGAACTCTTTCTTGAGCACTCCATTTCTGTTGGCTAGAAGAGCTGACTTGATCGTCGAAGGATCCTACCGGAGCCATCACCACCAACTTCGGATGAAACTTCATTTTGCAGGTCACTGGTGGCGACCACTCCTTCCTCGACTCCAGCTCAATCTGATGTCGATTAGATTCTGCACCAACAGAATTGGTGCTTGAGGATGGGCCTCTATTTTTGAGATACCCTTATTTTTAAAGGAGTGCTTAGTCGACCCTGTGGATCTTCTTCTTCAAGGTTCATCTCCATCCTCTCCGTCAATCCTAAGAAATGCCTCCAAAGAAGGTGACTGCCTGGAGATCTATCGTTTCTACCGCCTGATCTGAGCTAGATCCATCTGTTCCTACTCCATCATTGGTGCTTCAACCTTCACCTCCATCAGCAATCATGGTAGATCTAGAGCAGTTTAATCTACTAATGCAGAGGGTTCAGGGTCTCACCAAAATGGTGCAGAAATATGGCAGCCCCCGATGGTGGTTCCACCAGAAAACCCACCATCGGGATGCTAGGAATCGATTCCAAGCAGGAGCACCTGGGATAGCATACCCATAGCCCCTAGAAAGAAAAAATAAAGAGCAGAGGATCCCCATTTGGATCATGATTCTTCTCTAAAAGAGACCTTCTCCATCTACAGTCAGAAGCCTTCCAAGATCTGCGATCGAGATGACGTCCTCGATCAAAAACTATGGAAGATGGACCAGCAGATTGAGAAACTCCATCATATCATCCTGGCTCATCATGATGACGTCTACACTGATCTCCCTTTCTCTCCCCAAATTATGCAAGAGCCCATTCTGCCGAGCTTCAAACTCCCCCAATTTGAAAGCTACGATGGAACCTCTGATCCGATCAATCATCTAAAGACCTTCCAGACTATGATGTTGCTCTATGGCACACCAGACACCATCTTATGCCAAGCTTTTCCATCTACCTTAAAGGAGGTAGCAAAAAACTAGTACTCGATGTTGAGGCTAGGTACGATCTTTTTCTTTGACCAAATGAGCCATCATTTTGCGGCTCACTTCGTTAGTAGTCGATGTCCATGCCAAGATTTGGATTTCCTAATGAATATCAAGTAGAAAGAGGGAGATTCTATCCAAGCTTATATCATCTGGTTTAATGTTGCTGCATTGGTGGTTCGAAACCTAGACCAATCTATTACAATGGCCGCACTCAAGGATGGCCTTCAAAAGAATGATTTGCTATTCTTCCTAGAGAAGAAGTATCCCAAAAACTTTGTCGATCTGCTAGCTCGAGCTGAGGGATATGTTCGAGTAGAAGAAGCCTTCAAATTGAAAGATGAGGAAGTCACAGGAGTGTGGTGGGTGGGCGAGTCTAATAAACCCATAGTTGATGGAGGGCCGAATGAAGCTCGGCCACGCTCATGGACTCCCTCTGAGTGCAAGCGAGTCCGAACTCTTCCTCGAGCTCATCGTCAAAGAAGTCTCGATAGAAGGACACGAAGAAGTTCTCCCTCCAGGAGGTTTCACAACTATGCCCCCCTCAATGCTCCAAAAATGCAAGTATTGATGGAGATCAAGGAGCAACTATCGAGGCCTGAAAGGATGCGCACTCAATCCAGCAAGCGCAATTCTAGCAAATACTGTCTCTACCATCGTGACCACGACCACGATACTGAAGAATGCATTCAGCTCGAAGATGAGATTGAGGAGCTCATCAGGAGAGATCGGTTGGGTCGATTCCTCAGATGTCGGCCTGAAGCAAGAAAAGATCGATCGAGAGCACTACCGTAGTCAAAACCACCAAGAAGAGAGAAATAATAAGAAGATCGATCACCTCTCGGCATCATCAACACTATCTCTAAGGGACTTTGGTGTGAAGAGGCCAGCAGATCTAAGGGACTAGTGAAGAGGTGGAGAACTAAAGAGCCCATTGCTTTCACCGATAAGAATGCTTAAGGAGTCCAGTTCCTGCACAATGATGCGATTGTAATCTCTTTAAACATTGTCGACTATGATGTACGCTATGTTTTGGTAGATAATGAAAGCTCGACTGATGTTTTATTTTATGATGCTTTCTCAAAAATATCCTTACTCAATAACCACTTGGAACTTATGAACTTTCTGTTGGTAGGCTTCACTAGCGATGCCGTATCAGTTGAGGGCATAATAACTTTGATTGTGACTGCAGGGCAACGTCCGAAGCTAGTTAAGGCACAGGTTGATTTTCTAGTCGTAAAGGCTCCATCTATCTACAATGCTATTCTCGACCGACTTGGGTTGAATGTGCTCCGACTAGTGGTGTCAACTTATTATCTAAAGGTGAAGTTCCTAATGAGCTACGAAATTGAAGAGATCAGGGGAGATCAAGCATTGGCGAGATGTTGTTACTCCATTACGCTATAAAAAAATGTCCAACCCAATTTTTGTCCTGTTGATGGGCTGGATGCCCGTGACAACCTCACCGAAGAGCGAGACAAGCCTATGGAGGACCTCATATCTGTGCCCTTAAATGATGGAAATGCGGAGCATGCTATACAGATCGGCTCCAACTTGGGGGATGAGGTTCGAGAGTAACTTGTCACCTTCCTCAGGAAGAATGCGGATGTCTTTGCCTGGGCCTCAGTGGATATGCTAGGAATTGACATTGAGATTATGGAACATCGGCTGACCTTTGATCCTAAGTATCGGCTGGTAAAAGAGAAGATGCGCAACCACGCCTCGGAGAGGCAAAAAGCAATCATAGAAGAAGTAGGCAAGCTCCTCAAAGCTGGATTCATCTGAAAAGATAACTATCCGACCTAGGTCTTAAACATGGTCCTCGACAAAAAGGCAAACAACAAGTGGAAGATGTGTATAGACTTCAAAAAGCTGAATAAAACCTGTCCAAAAGATAGCTACCCTCTACCTAGGATTGATCAACTGGTAGACGCAACCTCGGGCCATGAGCTTCTCAACTTCATGGATGCTTTCTTCGGCTATAACTAGATACGGATGGCATTGGAGGACGAGGAGAAAACTACTTTTGTTACTGACTATGGTCTTTACTATTATAGGGTTATGCCCTTTGGACTCAAGAATGCAGGGGCAACGTACTAGCACCTGGTCAACAAGATCTTCAAAAAGCAGATCGACCGCAACATGGAGATGTATGTGGATGACATGCTTGTCAAAAGCCAAGCTTCTATAAACCACCTCATCATCTCAAAGAGACCTTCAGTGCACTCAGGAAGCACAAGATGAAGCTAAATCTAACCAAATGCACCTTTGGTGTGACCTCAGAAATATTTGTAGGGTTTATGTTGTCAAGGTTTGGGATTGAAGAAAATCCAGAAAAAATTCAAGCTTTTCAAAAGATGACTACTCTAAAAATAATCAAAGAAGTTCAGCATCAAACTAAAAAAGTGGCATCCCTAAATCGCTTTATCTCAAGATCAGCCGAGCGATGCATGCCCTTCTTTCAAGTTCTCAAGCAACCAAAGAAGTTCTGCTGGACGACGAAGTGCCAATGGATGTTTGAGGAGCTCAAAAACTTTCTTGGCTCACCCCCACTATTGGCAAACCACGAACTCGGAGAAGAATTATTGTTGTACCTAGCAATCTCCCTGGCGGCCTTGGCAATAGTCTTGGTCAAGGAAGAAGCGAAGATGCAGTGATCGGTCTATTACATAAGCTGGGTCCTGAGGGATGCAGAGATCAGGTACTCTAAGCTAGAAAAACTGACTTACTCTCTTCTAATTGCTGCTAGGAGACTCCGACCTTACTTTTAGGGGCACACCATAATGATTCTCATGGATCAACCAATAAAAGCAGTCCTTCATCGAACAGATGCTTTCAAAAGAATCACAAAATGGATAATCGAGCTCACGGAGTTTGACATCAATTATCGACCCCGACCATCGATCAAAGTCTAGATATTGGCATATTTTATTATAGAATGTACCATTTTAGATGATGCCGAGCATGAATAGAATGAGACCGGCATCCTGCTGTCATAATCGAGCCTTCCTGAAGAGAGTGCCGACCTTCCTGAATGTTTTGGATCCTATACGTGGATGGCTCATCCAACTCCGCTGGAGTAGGTGCGGGATTAGTCTTAGTCATCCCCGAGGGAGTCATCATCGAGTATGTGCTATGCTTCAAATTTTCTGCAACTAATAATGAGAACGAATATGAAGCACTGATCACTGGGTTAAAAATAGCAAGAGAGTTAAAAGTAGATCGACTTCAAGTCTATAATGATTTTCAATTAGTGGTCGGCCAAGTTAGTGGCAACTATGAAGTGTGGGAGGAAAGTATGATGAAATAACTTAAGAAAGTAAAGGATTTGACTCTGGCCATCGGTAGTTTTGGCATTCGATAGATTCTGAGGGCAAAAAATACAAGATCCAATCTCTTCTCTAAATTGGCCACTTCAGCCCCAGCCGAACTGTCCAAAGAAGTATTTTTTGAAACTCTAAAATGCCCAAGCTCAGATGAATCATAGTTCATTATGCAGACGGAGCTCAAGCCAAGCTGGATTGATCGATTAATTGCCTATCTCATAGAGAGAGTTCTTCCTCATGATTCGAAAGAAGCTCGAAAACTTGAGAATCAAGCCTTTCGATACGTTTTATATGAGGACAAGTTGCATAAGAGGTCATATTCGCTATCGCTGCTGAGATGTCTCTGACCTGTAGAGGCCGACATTGCATTATAGGAAGTGTACGAGAAAATTTGTGGAAGTCATGTAGGAGCCAGGTTCCTATCATAAAAACTACTTCGATAAGGATACTATTGGTTGATCTTGTACCACGATTCTATGGAGTATGTCAAAAAATGTGACTACTATTAGAAAAATGCAAACATACAAAGACAACCGACCTCTGAGCTTACTCCATTAAGCACATCTTGATCATTTGCATAGTGGGAAATGGATATACTTAGCCCTTTCCAAACGGCATCCAGACAATGGAAGTTCCTCCTGGTCGTGATCGACTACCACACCAAATGGGTCGAAGCCGAACCACTAGCAAAAATTACCAAGGCCAAGGTATAAGGCTTCATCTGAAAGTCAATCATCTATCGGTTCGATCTACCCCAAACACTCATAACAGATAACGGGTGACAGTTCACTAGGATGAGATTCGCTGAGTTCTTCAAAGATCTAAACATCTTCCATCACTTCACATCGGTAGCTCACCCACAGACAAATGGAAAAGCTTAAGTGACCAATCAGATCCTGCTGCAAGGCATCAAGATAAGACTCGACAGAGCAAAGAAGGCCTGGGCGGATGAACTCTACCACATCCTTTAGGCGTACCAAACTACTCAAAGGCTATCGACCAAAGAAACACCATTTGCCTTGGCCTTTGGAATGGAGGCAGTCATCCCAATCGAGCTTAAGCTCCCATCAGCATGGGTCATGGCCTTTGATGAGCATCATAGCTCATGGAACCTCAGAGTCAATCTCGACCTGCTAGAAGAAAAAAGAGAGGAAGCCTAGGTTCGGATGGTGGCCTACAGACGAAGGGTGGCCTGATACTATAACTCCAGAATCAGAGGTAAAATGTTTAGAGTGGGGGACTTAGTGCTTCGATGAGCCACCATCTCTTAGCCTCAGAGCCAAGGGAAGCTTTCCCCAAATTGGGAAGGCCCATATAAAGTAGAGAATGTCGTCTGGCCCAAAACTTATCATCTGAAGGAGCTCGGAGGAACAACACTCCGACGACCTTGAAATTTAGAAAATTTGAGAATATACTACCAGTAATTTTCCTCCAATAATACTCCTCCATTTCAACATTATTGTTTCTTGGTGCAAAAGCTATGTGATGATAAGAAAAAAGTGATCAAGAGTGGCTATGTTAGGAACAGGAGGAGAACCTCGTCCTAACATGAGCACGTCAAAGACCTTCAATTATTTAAGACAGGAGGAGGGGAGAGGCCCGTTCAATGGCCTATATATGTTCCTATTGTTATGTTAGGAATAGAAGAAGAATCCTGTCCTAACATGAGCAAGACCTCCGATTATTTAAGACAAGAGGAGGGGAGAGGTACATTCAATGGCCCATCTGTACCCCTATTGCCATGTTAGGAATAGAAGGACAACCTCGTCCTAGCACGAGCAAGTCAAAGACCTTCGATTATTAAAGATAGGAGGGCGGAAGAGGCCCATTCAACGGCCCACTTGTGCCCCTATTGTCATGTTAGGAACAGAAGGAGAACCTTGTCCTAACATGAGCAAATCGAAGATCTTCAGTTATTTAAGATAGGAGGAGGAGAGAGGCCCATTCAATGGTCCATCTGTGTCCCTATTTTCATGTTAGGAATAGGAGAGTAACCTCATCCTAACATGAGCAAGTCGAAAAAGAGCTCTAGTTATTTAAGATAGGAGAAGGAGAGAGATCCATTCAATGGTCCATCTATGCCCCTATTGCCATGTTAGGAATAGGAGAAGAACCTCGTCCTAACATGAGCAAGTTGAAGACCTCTGATTATTTAAGATAGGATGAGGGAAGAGGCCTATTCAATGGCCCATCTATGCCCCTATTGCCATGTTAGGAATAGGAGGAGAACCTCATCCTAACATGAGCAAGTCGAAGACCTTAGATTATTTAAGACAGGAGGAGGAGGAGAGAGGCCCATACAACGGCCCTAATGTACTCCTACAGCCCATTAGGAATAGGAGGAGAACCTCATCCTGACATCAGCAAAGTCAGAGGCCTCGTTCATTTTAGATGAGGTGAGAAGAGAGGCCCCGACAACAGCCCTAATATATCCCGACAGCCCGATTAGGAATAGGAGGAGAACCTCATCCTAACGTGAGCAAAGTCGAAGGCCTCGTTCATTTTAGAAGAGGTGAGAAGAGAGGCTCTGACAATGGCCCTAATGTGCCCCTGTTGCCTGTTAGGAACGTGAGGAGAACCTCATCCTAATATGAGCAAAAGTCATAACCTCGTAGGCCAAAAACATGGAGTAGGAAGAAGCTCGGTGGAGAATCCTAACACGTATTTTTTCATGACAACCTGACTATGTTAAATGCGAAAGACAGAATCTTACCCTGGTTGGTAGAAGAGCTCCTAGTTCGATGTCCATAATAGGCCCGACATCCACAACGAGCTCGACATCCACAATAAGCAACAAGCACGGGAACCCAGGGTCGAAACTCTTCCCCGAGCTTCAATCTCAACAGGAGATAAGATCTTCTTCAACCTCGGCTGGAGATAAGATCTCCTCCAAGCTTCAACTTCAACGTCAACAGGAGATAAGATCTCCTTCAACCTTGGCTGGAGATAAGATCTTCCTCGAGCATCAACATCAGCCTCAATAAGAGGTAAGATCTCCTTCAACCTCAGCTGGAGATAAGATCTCCTTCAACCTCGGCTAGAGATAAGATCTCCCCCAAGCTTCAACTTTAACATCAATAGGAGATAAGATCTCCTTCAACCTTAGCTAGAGATAAGATCTCCCCCAAGCTTCAACGTCAACCTCAACAAGAGATAAGATCTTCTTCAACCTCGATTGAAGATAAGATCTCCTTCAACCTCGGTTGGAGATAAGATCTCCCTCGAGCTTCAACTTCAACGTCAACAGGAAATAAGATCTCCTTCAACCTTGGCTACAGATAAGATTTTCCCCGAGCTTCAACGTCACCGTCAATAGGATATAAGATCTCCTTCAACCTCGGTTGGAGATAAGATCTCCTCCGAGATTCAATGTCAACAAGAGATAAGATCTCCTTCAACCTTAGCTGGAGATAAGATCTCCCCAGAGCTTCAATGTCAATCTCAACAGGAGATAAGATCTCCTTCAACCTTGGCTGAAGATAAGATCTCCCTCGAGCTTCAACATCAATAGAGGATAAGATCTTCTTCATCCTCGGCTGGAGATAAGATCTCCTCCGAGCTTCAACGTCAACATCAACAAGAGATAAGATCTCCTTCAACCTCGATTGGAGATAAGATCTCCCCTGAGCTTCAGCATCAACCTCAATAGGAGATAAGATCTCCTCTAACCTCGGCAAGAGATAAGATCTCTCTCGAGCTTCAACCTCAATGGGTGCAGAGCTTGGAAAAGAACTTCAGCAATCATCTTTTTGTACTTCCTTCTTTCGAATTTTGAACTCGAAAGTGGAGGGACTATTGTTTGGGATAAATCTCGCTCCCGTCAAAGTTCAGTCTGATGCTTAGCCTAATGCAATCGATAATCATGGAAGAGCTTTAATCAAAAATTCTTCCTCTAGTGGCCGAACCCCAGTCAAACTTCTTCAAGCAGCTAAACCCCTCCAATGGCCGAACCCTTCCCGGACTCATCCAACGGTCGAATCGCTTGCTAACCCTTACAGCGGTCGAACTCCATTCAAACTTGTCCATCAGCTAGACTCCTTCTAGACTTCTCCATCAGTCGAATTTCTTTCAGACTACTCCTTCAGTCAAATTCCTCCAGGTGCTGAACTCCTTTCGGACTTCTCCTTTAGTCGAATTCCTTCAGGAGCCAAACTCCTTCCGAACTGCTCGTTCAATCGGATTCCTTCAGGAGCCGAATTTCTTTCAGACTTCTTCTTCAGTCGAATTTTTCTTTCGAACTTCTCCTTCAATCGAATTTCCCTTTCGAACTTCTCCTTCAGTCAAATTTCTCTAGAAGCTGAACTTCTTCCTGACTTCTTCTTCAGTCAAATTCCTTCAAGAGCCAAACTCCTTCCAGATTTCTCCTTCAGTCAAATTCCTTCAGGTGCCAAACTCCTTCTGAACTTCTCTTTTAGTTGGATTGCTTTAGGAGCCGAACTCCTTCTAGACTTCTCCTTCAGTTAGATTCCTCTAAGAGCCGAACTCCTTGCAGACTTCTCCTTCAATCGAATTTCTTCAGCGGATTACTTTCAGATTTTAGCTAGCATTCCTCCTAGATGATCCCCTCTAGCCGTATTTTCTTTAGGAGTCTGAACTCCTGTGAAATTGATATATGTGAAAGCTCATCATAAACCAATGCCTGCTTCCTCTAAACTTTGACTATTAAATCTCGACAAACAGGCACATCATGACAGGCGACATCTCTCTCTCTCTCCGTAGCAAACCTCATGCGGCTCCAAACAGCGCACTATCGGATGGTTATGGCTATCACTATCAATTTATTATAGGCAACATCTCTCTCTCCATAGCAAATTTCAAGCGGCCTCGAGTGGCCCACTATCGGACGGTTATGATTTTCACTATCAGTCTGCTATAAGCGATACCTCTCTCTCTCCATAACAAATTCCACGTGGCCCTAAGCGGCCCACTACCAGACTATTATGGCTATCACTATTAGTCTACTATAGGCTCCATCTACAAAAAGGGATCCTCCAAATACATTTTCTCTAAGCTCTCTTCTCCTTTCCGAAACTCTGCTGAACTCTTTTCTAAGCACTCCATTTCTGTTGGTTAGAAGAGCTGACTTGATCATCGGAGGGTCCTACCAGAGTCATCACCACTGACTCCAAATGAAACTTCATTTTGTAGATCACCGACGGCGACCTCTCCTTCCTCGACTCCAGCTCGATCCGGCATCGATCAGATTCTACACCAACTGACACCAACCGATTAATTAGGTTTAAAGCAATTTTGGATTTAACCACATAGCCATGAATCAAGTCCATCTTAGTCTAGTTAAAGATATGGACTTGTCCAACTACTACTATTGAAGTTGATTCTAGAGTGTCCTAGATCTAATCTAATTCAACACTTGGTTAGATTTGATCAATTACTCTAGATTAATCCATTCTTTAACTAACCTTAGGTCTAACCCAATTAATGGATCTAATTCATCTAACCCTTTAACCCACAGTCTTATGATTTTATCTTAGGATCTTTAATTCATAATTCTAGAACCTAGAAGACAACACTTAATTCTCTTAATTTAGTTTTTGGGCTGATGGATTAGGGTTCGATATTTCAAAAATAGTTTTCAAATTTTGGAAGATTTTTATTTTTTATTTTTCAAATGGGTCGACTCATTTCAGAAATGGATCGACTCATTTCTCAAACAACAGCCTATTGCTAATTTTAAATAGAAAATAAAATATAATGAAAATTAAACTATGAATCAAAATTTTAGATTTAATCTAAAATACATTCATATTTAATTTTTTAATTGAAATAATTTTAATTATTAAAATCTTTTAACTGTTCATCTTATTGAATGAGTTCACGGTGGCATCCCTACCACCATAAGGGATCCCCATTGAATGGGAGGACATGGCCCTTAAACCATATTTGTCCCTTATGATCGGATGACTTGGTGGCTCATTCATTCTTGATTACTAAGTTATCTAGATTAAGCATATCAAATATACTAACATTTAATTTCTACTTACATATTAGACATGTCAAGCAACCTGGTTGCTCTGATACCATTGAAGAAAATTGAGTAAGATTTTTAGCATGCATTTTAAAATTATTTTTGAAATTAAAGCAGCAAAAACTAAAATTAATCAAATATTAATCTACCGCATGCATTGATCTAATCAATTTGAATCCTACTCAGCATCTAGACATGCTAATATGTAATTTAAAATTTAAATGTGATCGTTCAGCAAATTGAATCTATTGATCGATACGAGTTTAGAACTTGATACCTATGTATGGGTAGCTGATCACGTTGATCTGAATCCATCAAAAGAAGCTATGGTATCATGTTGTAGCCGCATACTCATTCGGCCTCTATAGTTGATCCACACGGAGCTCTTGATCCCAACCAGCTCCACCGGAGTGCTATCTCTTCATCACGGCCTTTGATGGATGATCGCAATCGATCCAATCGATCGCTTTCTTTTTGATTTCTTGGATACTCTAAAAAATTAGAGCATGGAGTATGGAGGATGATGAGTCGATGTCTAAAGTTTAGTGGCAATCCGTTGCTCACAGCACTCGTTCTCTCCATCCTAACCCAGGGTCCCAACCCTAGGGTTTTGCACTCACCAAAAAATCTTAACACATCGAAAACCCTCTCATGCCCTCTCTCTTTGGAGTTTTTTCATGAAACAAATTTTCACAAGAAGAAAGACTCTTCCTCTACTATACACCCACCTTAGATCCTCTTAAGTGGATGACATAAGGGGGAAAAAATTTTGAGAAGAGGCATGTGAAAAAAGTTGGTGCAAGAACTATAGTTGACCATTCCACGCACAGGACAAGCGCCCCTTCTCTGATTTTCTCTCTCTCAAAAATCCCTCTATGTAGCCTCCCTCCTCTCTCACACACGAACAAAAAAATACCCTTTAAAAGTTGCATGCAACCCATGGAAAAGCTGCATGAGATTGGATAAGAAGAGGGAAGTTAAGTGGTTTCAACCACTTGCTTGAATTCAAAATTCAAGCTAGTGCTTATCCCATTCCCAATGCCAACCCCAAGAGTTTTATGTGCAAAAGGACTCTCCTTCTGCATGTCCACACTCTAAAATGCACAAAAATTTATGTGAAAATATTTGGTGGGTGTGGGAATCAAATAAGTATAAGGATGGGTTCAAACTACTCAACCAATTAAGTTGAATTCAAAATTCAACTAACTTTGAACCAGTCCAACCCTTGGACCAGGTCAAAAGCAGATAAGAGAGGGGGTGCAGAAACCTTCTGGGCCTAAGAAAAGTTACGTAAAAAAATTTTGGGGCATGGAACAAGAGTGGAAAAATCAAAGATGGTGAGCGTATGGGAGAGTTTGAATTCAAATATTATTTGACTTGGTCCTAATTGGTTTCAACCAAACAAATTAATCTAGACTCAATTAGACAAGGTTAAATGCAACCAAATTAGGCTTAACCCAAACTAATTAATTTCTAATCAAATTAAAAATTAATTAGATCCAGTTCTTGATCAAATCAGGATCAAATCTTCCATAGCGATTAGATCATCTCATGATCTTATCGGGTCAAACCCAATTGAATCTAATTCGATCAGATTTGATCAAATACTCATTGCTCAATGAAATTGAGCTAATCAGCAATTGAATTGCTAATTAATCATCTAAAAATATTAGAGTTTCAATCAGATGGGTGTCCAAATAATAGAGTTCCATCAACATGAAACTCCTGAAGAGCTCCAAACCAATGGGACTCTTGAACCCAATATTCCAAATGAATGAAACTCGTGACCACAGAATCTCAAACCAATGGAACTCTTGATCAGAGAGTTTCAGACAAGTGGGACTCTAAGTCTCAGTCTAGTAGGACCCATGAAGATAGAGTTTCAGTCTAGTGGGACTCCTGATCATAGAGTCCCAATACAGTGGGACTCTTGATCAGAGAGTCCCAGTATGGTGGGACTCTGAGTTCAGTCTTGTGGGACCCATAAAGATAGAGTTCTAGTCTAGTGGGACTCCTAATCAAAGAGTTTCAGTCTAGTGAAACTCTTGACTAGAGTATCCTAGGTCATCAGGATTCATGATCAACCATTAGATCAGATAGGAACTCCTTATGTGTGTGACGCCATAAGTTCGATTCCTAAGTCGGTAGCATAAGAACTAATTTTCTATACCAATCTATATGACCATCTAGCAATGGTACCAGATAAGTATCATAAATTCATCAATAAAAATATTAATTTATTAATTAATTTACATTAATTTTTAAGAATTAATAATCAATTTATATATAATTTTTGAGAAATTCATATTTTTATTAATTAAAAAAATTAATTAAAAAATAATAAAAATTAAAAAATAAAATTTTGTAATCAATGGAAAGAGCTCATTTTTTTTATCATAACGAAATAAGTTTAAAGCAAAACAAAGCTAAAATGAAGAAGATATGAATTTCTAAAGAAATAAAATAAATAAAATTTAAATAAAAAAGAGAAAATAGCTCAACTGGCTTTGCAAGCCAAGCCACCAAGCCAAGCCAAGCCATCAAAGCCGACTCAGTCATTAAAGCTATCAACCGGTTCACGATCCAGACGTGGACTGTCAGCTCAGCAGAAATCGATGAATCATGGCGCGATACGTGGCGGACCTAGACCCTTAAAGGGTCCACAGAAATTTATCATAGCTCATACGACAATCTGGTCTTTTCACTCGACAATAGAGGCGCTGATTTGCTACAGTGTGTAGTGCGGCCGGTCCATGCGGTCCATAAGAACAGTAATTGCGCCATCGAATGGTTGTGGTAGCTTACGGTCAAGATCGAACGGCGGTGGTTATTTCTAGGTTTGATTCAGCTTCAGACTTCACGCAGATCGTCATCCAATGGTAGCGCTCGATCTAGGAGATGATCCGATGGTCCAAAACACTCTCGATGATGATCAAGACTCCCGACGCATGATTTGCGGCTAGATTTCCTCCATCAACGCTTGATCGGATGGTCAAAATTTAATCCGACCTGATCTGGGCCAATACACATTTGATTTTGATGATTTTTGGACCGTTGGATTTCTATTGAATGGCTAGATTTCACCAAACTTACTAGATTCATATCAAAGCTATTGTGATCTAAATTTTAGTCAAATTTCTTTATATTCGGATGATTACAAAGGCTATTAGTCCCACATTGCCTTCAGAAAAAAATATCCAACCCTCCTAGCTCTATAAAAAGGACCCTGAGCCTCTAAAAATGGATAGATCGGGTGGAAGGAAAGCCAAGGTACAGGGTGAAAGCCAAGCTCTGGGTTAAAGATTCCTTCAAAGCTACAGTGCTAAGAAGAAGGGCTAGTCTTCTACACCATCTCCACGCCTACGCTGATCTGCGATCTCCTTCTAGTTTTCTCTTTCTTTTTCTTTAATTTCTTGTATTAAAATTCTAAATTTTCTTTAATTTTTTATATTTAAATTCTGCATCTAAGTTTTAATTTTAATAAAAAAAGTTTTATTATTCTTTTCAATTCTAACTCTTTAAATTAATTATTTTTCATTACTTTTTAATTTTATTGCAAGTAGTTGCTAAGATCTAAATAGTAGATCTTAGTACCATATTTATTTTTGCATAATTTAAATTCTACTTTTATTTATAAATCTATTTTCCAACTTTAATTTTCAAAAAATCTTTCTTTTTTTCTTTTTAAAAAAAAATAATAAAAAAATAAAAGAATCAAAGATTTTAGAAATAAATCATTGCCTCTCTGTGGATTCGATCCGACTCACTACTCTCTTCATAATTTTTAATTAATTTAAAAAGTAAAGAGTTGGATTTAAACTGATAAACATGTTGTCTTAATGACAACATCACGTTCTTATCAAATTTTTTGTGCCATTATCGAAGAGGCATAATAATTTTTCTCATTTCTTTGATTTTTTTTTACCTACTAATTTTTTTTTATTTTGCATGAATAAAATAGAGAAAAGAACAAGGAAGATTAGGGCATGAACAAAACTTTTAATCCTATTTGGTGAGATCATTCCTAAACCTTAAATCTCTTTTCTTATTTTTAATATTTACTTTATTTTTAAATTAATTAAAAATTACCTACTTAAATCTAATTAAAAATCTCATCATAAGATTAGAAACCCTAATTATTTAGAGCATCCATCATATTAGTTTTATTTTTATTTTATTTTTTTGGTGATTGCTGGAGGTAAGGTAAGCTTTTCAGAATTTAATTAGTTGCATGCACTTAGTTTAAATTGCATAGAACTCTTTGATTGGAAATTTTTTTTTTTTTGTATATTCATATTAAACCAAATTAAGGACACAACCCATTAAACAAGATAAGATAGAAATTTGATCACCCTTCCTTGGCCCACAAACAACCAACCAGCATCCTGCATTAACCCAAATCTTAACTCTTAAAGTCAATTAGACATTAATCCTTAAGGATATTCGAGCTCAATAGGACAAGAAACCCTAAGAGTTGAACCAAGTTAGGGTTAATCAATTTGACTGATGTCTAGAAAAGTGGTTCAGGGATGACTAGGCCCAAAGAAAGGTGGTTACTTAATTAGTTCTATTCGCTTACCTGGTCAAGCACAATTGGTGTCTAAGGCAAGCAACGGGGAACTCCCACCGACCTTACACTTACCTGGCCAGTTGATTGGCTAATCCTCTACTTGGAGGGCTCGAAGGTGATCTTGGTAGTTAGGAGCTATCTAGACCTAAGACAACCCTTAGTCAGGATTGATTGCCTAACTTGTTTGCTAAATAACATCAAATATAAACCATAAATTAACTCTTCTCTCCATCATCTCTAGATTTAAGACTCCTTAGTATCTTTCTTTAGAACCCTCTTCTTTCTTTCTCTCCTCTTTTCTTAAAAAAAAATATAAAAATAAAAATAATAATAAAAAAAATATATATCTTGAACCATATATCAGGTTGCACTAATACATGCACGATAGAAGATCGCTTTTACCTGACCTAGTTAAACCAAATCCTGAAATTGAAAGACTAATTCATTTAAGATCAGATAATCAAATGGCTGGAAATCGTGAAGAACCACCTAGGCAGATGAAGGAATACTTTATTCCTTCCACCTACAACCCATCGACTTGCATCCATATACCCGATATCCCTGCTAGCCACTATGAGATCAAGTCGACCACAATCCAGATGGTCCCATCATTTTATAGGAATGCCAATGAAGACCCTTACAAACATCTGGATGAATTCTTAGAAATCTGCTCTACGGTAAAAATTCAGAATTTTTCTGATGATGCCCTTAGACTGACCTTGTTCCCTTTCTCATTAAAAGATAAAGCCAAGTACTGGCTTGGCACATTAGGAAGAACAATTCAAACATGGGCAGAGATGCAACATGAATTTCTTAAGAAATTTTATCCCATAGGACGAACCAATACTATGAGGTGAGCCATCACAGGATTTGCTCAGCTTCCAGGGGAACAAATTCATGAATCATGGGAAAGACTTAAGGAACTTCTTAGAAAATGCCCACACCATGGTCTATCTAAGTGGGTGCATCCTTTTTATGAGCAAAAGTGAGGATGAAGCTTATACCTTATTTGAAACCTTAAGTGAAAACTCTATTAACCATGCTTCATTATCCTCTTATGAAAGATCAATTTCTCAACAAAAATGGATAGAAATTTATGAGATCAAAACTCCAGAACTTAATTCTAAGACAGACTTTAACATAATAGTACAAAAATTAGATAAAGTCGATCTTATTACCTAAAAATTAGATAAATTCCTAAATCTAGGTCAATAATCTCCTGCACAATACACACCAGCTTCTAATTATCAGGAGATTTGCTCTATTTGTGCTAGTCTAACACATCATGTAAGCGAATGTCCCACGGCTGCACAATTACCACCTCTTATCTAAGAACAAGTCCAAGCTGCTCAAGGTTACTCCAAACCACTTAATGACCGATATTCAAATTCATATAATCCTGATTGGAGAAACCATCCTAATTTCTCTTGGAAACCACAACAGACTCAGGCTCAGACCCAAATCCCACCAGTTCAAAATTATCAAAATAGGCCCCAATACCAGAACTATGCCTATAATAAGGGACAACCTAGTCAGTCTTCTCAACCACTATGTTATAATCAACCCTCACACCCACCTCTTTATCAATAGACCAATCTAGCCGATGATAAATTTAATCAACTTCAACAATTAATTCTAAGCCAACAACAATCAATTGCCAGGCTAGAAGCTCAAATAGGACAATTAGCTAAGTCTATCATGAGAGAACTAGGTCAATTACCAAGCCAACCAATTGCAAATCCTAAAAATAATCTATCCAATGTCTATCAACTACCTGAATTTCCTCATCCATCTAACATTCCACCTAAGAACACCCAATTAGAAAATGCTAAAGCAATATCTGAACTTAGAAGTGGTAGGATTCTTAAAGACCCATATCAAGACCATGTGATAGAAGCTAATACTGATTAGAAATTTGAAGAAGAGGTTAGTACTGAAACTAATCATATAGAAGAACCTGAGCTTAGAACTACTAATAAAATACATAAAGAAAAGAAGAAAATAGATGATTTACCTGAGACCTATAAACCCATAGCCTCGTCCCCTTCGGCCTTAGAAGCAGGCTCTTCTCGTAAAAAGCAAGAAGAACACAACAAGGAGTTAATGGAACTATTCAAACAAGTTCATATTAATTTACCACTCCTCGATGCAATTCAGCATGTCTCAGCCTATGCTAAATTTCTTAAAGAACTCTGCACCCAAAAGCATGAGCCACGAACCACCAAAAGAGTTATGCTATCCGAGGATGTAAGTGTGGTCCTGTTAAATCCAATACCTCAAAAGATGAAAGATCCTGGTGCATCCTTAATTTCATGTGTTATAGGAGGTATAACCTTTAACCGAGCATTACTAGACTTAGGAGCTAGTGTGAACCTACTTCCAACCTCGGTTTATGAAAAATTTGGGATTGGAGAATTAAAACCCACATCAGTTATTTTGCAATTAGCTGATAGATCTATAAAAACACCACGTGGTTTGATTGAGGATGTTCTAGTTAGAGTAGACAAATGTTATTTTTCTGTAGACTTTCTCATACTTGACATGGAACCATCCCAAGAGCTGAACCAAAATCCCATAATTTTAGGACGTCCATTCTTAGCAACTGCCAATGCCAATATCAACTATAAGATGGGAGCTATGGATATTTCTTTTCGAAATCAAAAAGTAAGAATTAATATTTTTAATACCCCAAAGTACATCCAAGAGCAGGAAGACTGCTTTGTAATCAATCAGGTAGATGAAATAGTTGAATCTAATTCCTCCTTAGATTTACTGCAAGATGATGAACCCACTGAAGAAACTCAAACCCAGGAAGTAAATGCCCTGCTTAATTCACCTCAACCATCACATTCATTACCTTGGTCAGTGAAAGTTGAGCCCTTACCCGAGCAAAAAAATGAATCATTACGTCCTTCAATTCAGGCCCCACCACAACTTGAACTAAAATCTTTATCTGAATCACTTAAGTATATATTTTTAGGATCAAAGAAAACCCTATCGATAATAATTGCTTCCAACTTAACTACTGAACAAGAAAACTAATTGGTAAATATTATGAAAACATATAAGGAGGCCATAGGGTGGACCGTTGCTGATTTAAAAGGAATTAGTCCGTCAATATGCATGCACCATATTTATACAGAAGATAATGCCAAACCAACTTGAGAGATGCAAAGACAGCTTAACTCTAACATGCAAGAAGTAGTCAAGAAAGAGATAATTAAATGGTTAGATGCTAGAATTATTTATCCTATCTTTGACAGCCGCTGGGTGAGTCCCACACAAGTTATTCCAAAGAAATCTGAAGTTACGATTGTCTGCACTGAACATGGAAACTTAGTACCAACACGATTTTCTACTGGATGGCATGTCTGCATAGATTATAGAAAACTCAATACAACCATCCGAAAAGATCACTTTCCCTTATCCTTTATCGATCAAATCCTAGAAAGACTAGCAGGCCAACAATATTTTTGCTTTTTAGATGGATACTCAGGATACAATCAGGTAGCAATCTATCCAGGAGATCAGGAAAAGACCACCTTTACATATACCTATGGAACCTTTGCTTTCCGTAGAATGCCATTTGGATTATGTAATGCACCTACGACTTTTCAAAGGTGCATGATGTCAATATTTTCAGACATGATTGAAGATTTCTTAGAAATATTCATGGATGACTTTTCAGTCTTTGGAGAATCTTTTGAGAGTTGCCTCAATAATTTGAAGAAAATATTAAAATGATGTATTGAGGCTAATCTAGTGTTAAGCTGGAAAAAGAGCCACTTCATGGTTCAAGAGGGGATCATTTTAGGACATACAGTATCTAAGAAAGGGATTAAGGTAGATAAAGCTAAAGTTGAACTAATTTCTAAACTTCCTCCTCCCACTTCTGTCAAACAAATTCGATCTTTTTTTGGCCATGTAGGATTCTATCATCGCTTCATCAAAGAGTTCTCTAAAATTTCTCGTCCTTTGTGTAATCTGCTCACTAAAGATGTTTCTTTTAACTTTGATGAAAATTATCTTAAAGCTTATGAAATCTTAAGAGAAGCTGTGACCAAAGCTCCAATCATACAACCTCCTAATTGGTCACTACCTTTTGAAATTATGTGTGATGCCTCAGACATTGCCATAGGAGCTGTCCTGGGCCAAAGGGTAAACAAATATCCTGTAGTGATCTATTAAGCCAGTAGAACTATGAATGAAGCACATATGAATTATACCACCATTGAAAAAGAGTTGCTAGCCATTGTGTTTGCCTTAGAAAAGTTTATATCATATCTATTAGGATCAAAAATCATAATTTACTCGTATCATTCAGCCTTGAGATACCTGCTCTCAAAGAAAGATGCTAAACCATGATTAATTAGATGGATCTTACTGCTACAAGAATTTGATATTGAAATTCGAGATAAGAAGGGATCTAAAAATGTTGTAGCAGACCACCTGTCTAGGATCCTAGTTAAAGATAGTGAACCTGTATCAATCAGAGAATCTTTTCCAGATGAACAATTGTTAACAGTTTCACATACAAAGACTCCTTGGTTTGCAAGATATTGTCAATTACTTAGTCATAGGACAAATTCCTGATGGCTGGTCTAAGAATGAAAAGGATCGATTCTTTGCTCAAATCAAATATTATTTTTGGGAAGATCCTGAGCTTTTTAGAATTTGTGCTGATCAAATCATTCGTAGATGTGTTCTTGAATTTGAACAATGGAGTATCTTACAATTTTGTCATATCCTTGCTTATGGAGGACATTTTTCTGGATGAAAAACTATGGCCAAAGTATTGCAGAGTGGTTTTTATTGGCCAACATTATCTAAGGATGCCCATACTTTTAGTCAGGAGTGTTTTAAGTGTCAAGCCTTAGAGAATATTTCGAAGAAAGACATGATGCCTTTAAACCCCATCTTAGTAATAGAAATTTTTGATGTATGGGGAATTGATTTTATGGGACCTTTTCCACCTTCCAATAGATTTGAATACATTTTGACAGCTGTCGATTATGTTTCTAAATGGATTGAAGCAATAGCAACATGAACCAATGATCATAAAGTAGTCTTAAAATTTATTCAAAAGAATATCTTTTCTAGGTTTGGATTTCCATGTGCTATCATTAGTGACGGAGGTACCCATTTTACAAATCATCAATTTCGAACTTTATTACAAAAATATGGGGTGACACATAAGATAGCTACACCATACCATCCGCAAATAAGTGGCCAGGTAGAAGTCTCTAATAGGAAAATTAAGAATATCTTACAAAAGACTATTAGGCCTGATCGAAAAGATTGGTCAGATCGATTAGATGATGCATTATGGGCCTATAGGACAGCTTATAAAACCTCTATTAGAATGTCTTCCTATAGATTAATCTATGGAAAAGCATGTCACACTTTAGTAGAACTTGAACAAAAAGCATATTGGGCAATAAAATAATTAAATTTTAATTTAAACCAAGCTGGTTCCAATCGGATGTTACAATTGAGTGAATTAGAAGAATTATGGCAAGAAGCTTATGAAAATTCAAAAATCTATAAGGAGAAAATGAAAGCCTTCCTTGATAAACATATTTCAAGGAAAACCTTTGAACCAAATCAACAAGTCTGGTTATTTAACTCAAGGCTTCGATTATTCTCTGGAAAATTAAAATTCAGATGGGATGGATCTTACATAGTTAATCATGTATTCCCACATGGTGCAATCAAACTCTATGATCCCAAGACTAAAAATTTTTTTAAGGTAAATGGCCAAAGGCTTAAACCATATATCGAAGCGATATCATTAAATCGAAACATTGATCAAGTACAATTAATAGAATCGTAATAAATTAAACTATATTTTATCTAACTGAAGATAATAAACTTAGCGCTTATTGGGAGGCAATCCAATACTTCTTGAATCTAATTTATTCTTTTTAGTTTCTCTCCTTTTTAGGCTAAGCTGGAGAACCAAAAAGCTGAAGAAGGATCATAAGCTTCAAGACCCATGCTAAATAAATAAACATAATTTACATCCTTTTATTTATTTTTCCTCTCCATTGAGGATAATGTCAATTCAGTTGAGGGATAAAAAAAATAAAAATAAAAATAAATAATTAAATAAAAATAATAAAAAAAATAAAAAAATAAAAAAATAAAATATTTATATAATATAAAAATAAAAATAATAAATAAAAAATATATATAATAATAATAAAACTATTTTGAAAATTTTTGGATAAACCATATTTTAGGAAAGAGAATCTGAAGCAAAGTAAACTAGAAAAAGTAATAAAGTTAGAAAGTATTAACTAATAATGATAGCGAGTTAAGAAGTAGATTACATGGTCAGACCATTAGTAGCCTACTTAGGTCATTTAAAGGCTAACAGCACTTCTAATTGCACATGCACACTAATGAAGTACAGTAGGTGTTGATTATAAGGCAAAATTGAGGATTCAATTATCACTAAAAATTGATGGTTTATATATACTTCAATTAAAGAAATTTAAATTTAAGAAAAGAGCTACCTACTTAAATAAAAAAAATAAAAAAAAAAGTATAAAACATAGAGTATATGTGGGGCGCGACACGTGGCGAACCTAAACCCTTAAAGGATCCACAAAAAATTATCGCAGCTTATAGGGCAATCTGGTCTTCTCACTCAGCAACAGAGCTGCTGATTGGCTGTGGTGTGTGGTGCGGCCGGTCCATGCGGTCCATAAGAACAGTAATTGCGCCATCGTACGGTTGTGGTAGCTTATGGTCAAGATCGAATGGCTGTGGTTATTTTTGGATTTGATTCAGCTTTAGACTTCATGCAGATCACCATCCAACAGTAGCGCTCAATCCATGGGATGATCCGATGGTCCAAAACACTCCTGATGATGATCAAGACTCTCGATGCATGATTTGCGGCCAGATTTCCTCCATCAACATGTGATCGAACGGTCAGAATTTAATCCGACCTAATCTAGGCAGATATGCATCCGATTTTGATGATTTTTGGACCATTGGATTCCTATTGAATGGCTAGATTTCACCAAACTTACCAAATTCTTATCAAAGCTATTTTAATCAAAATTTTACTCAGATTTCTTTGTATTTGGATGATTACGAAGGCTATTAGTTCCACATTGCCTATAAAAAAAAAATCCAACCCTCCTAGCTCTATAAAAAGGATCGTAAGCCTCTAGAAATGGACAGATTGGGTGGAAGGGAAGCCAAGGTATAGGGTGGAAGCCAAGCTTTGGGTTAAAGGTTGCTTCAAAGCTACAGTGCTAAGAAGAAGGGCTAGTCTTCTACGCCATCTCCATGCCTACGCTGATCTGCGATCTCCTTCTTGTTTTCTCTTTCTTTTTCTTTAATTTCTTGTATTAAAATTCTAAATTTTCTTTAATTTTTTGTATTTAAATTCTACATCTGAGTTTTAATTTTAATAAAAAAAGTTTTATTATTCTTTTCAATTCTAGCTCTTTAAATTAATTATTCTTCATTATCTTTTAATTTTATTGCAAGTAGTTGCTAAGATCTAAATAGTAGATCTTAGTACCAAATTTATTTTTGCATAATTAAAATTCTACTTTTATTTATAAATCTATTTTCTAACTTTAATTTTCAAAAACCATTCTTTTCTTTTCTTTTTAAAAATAATAATAAAAAAAATAAAAGAATCAAAGATTTTAGAAATAAATCATTGCCTCTTTGTGGATTCGATCCGACTCACTACTCACTTCATAATTTTTAATTAATTTAAAAAGTAAAGAGTCGGATTTAAATTGATAAATACAGTATCTTAATGATAACATCGCATTCTTATCAGTACCCGATGTTTTGATACGTCAAAAAATTATAATGTAATAATGACGAACCTATGGCATATGGTTATCGTATAATTCATCCTCTTCACCTTGATGCTCAAAAGAATGATCTAGGGTTTACTGTCAATCCTAAAATTCATCCACATTATATTTCAAAATTCAGTATCCATCGAATGGACCATCTCGATCGAGGGTTTGCTAAATTGAAATACAATGATGCACTTGCTCCAACACTTGGAAGGGTTAATCCCATCTTAACACACACACCAACTTCACAAGTACTTGACTGCACCCAGTAGCCTTCCTTCACTAAATTAGAAATTCAGATAGTCTGATACCTAAGTACAGTGAGTAGCTTGAAAATCACCATGGTGGTCTCAGGACTAAGGGACACTTATACCCATATCCTTCACGAGCAACGCTTGACAGCAGAGAGCTCTGCAGTTGGATCACGTTCAATGAAATGTACACCTACACTTCACCTGCATGCCATAATAGTATCTCCATACTTCTTGGTTAAGAGGACAATCAATACTTATGGCACACAACATCCTACACTCGATACATTGTCATCCTAGGTAATAGCATAACATTTGATCAAGAACTGGTTTGAGGACTAAATGACAAATCCTCCTTTGTCGAGTCTAAATAGTCCTAAGGACTTCATCACAGAAGCGTTCATTACAGGAAGATGCACAAAGTGATGAAAAAGCCAAAATAATAATTTTATTCATTAATAATTCAAGTACAAGTATATTTAGCTTAACCATCTACAATCTGATGATTGGCTTTAGGATAGATTTTCCAACATTGCCCTCTCATGCCTTGCTTTGATTCCTTGTAGCAGGATTCTGTTGGTTACCTTGGCCTCGTTGTTTGCCTATGGATGGGCTATCGATGTAAAATTATGAGAGATATTTAAGTCTTCATACAACTTGATGAATTTTATTCTGTTAGGATTTGACATCTCAAATTTGACTCATAGTAAGAAGAGAATCAATTTTCAGCATAGCAGTCGGATCGACTTTGATATGTAGTCGAGCCGGCTCGGATTGAGATCAAGCCGGCTCGAACAACAATCGAGCTGGCTCTCTCATGCAAACAGGCAGCAAGAGTTTGGATGAGATGCAGTCGAGCCAGCTCGACCCCTAACCGAGCCAGCTTAATGGAGGCAAATAGAACATGTTGGGGTTTTTTTCTGTTTAGACTTAGATTATGATTAATCCAAGAAATCTATGGGAGTTACACATGGACTATAGGATCTAGTGGCCATGGAGGATTGTGGTCATAATCTAAAGGTCGAAAAATATTCCAAGACTCCATCAAGGACATGTTCAACTCATATTAGAAGAACGAGCCCTGTTAGAACTCCAATGAACTACTAAGAAGAAGATTCTCATCCTATTTAATGGGCTGAGATGCTGTAGAGTAGAAAAGATAGTGCGTGTGGCATGAGAGGCACGTAGAGAGACTCAGACAGTCATTGAGAGGAGCTTGGCATAGCACCGAATATGTGTAGTCCACTAGAGAGAGAAGCAATAGGTGCATAGCATCTAACGAGGAGGCTGTGAGGGTAGAGCATCTTGTAGCTTCTATGGGTCTTCTTGAAATTCTAAGAGAGCTTTTATGAGGGTAACTTCTAGTTGATAGAGAATTATGTATGATGAGTTGAGAGTGGGTGTTCTCTTTTTGTACCTATTTTTCTCTTTCATAGTGAAGCTTTACATGCCTCATGGAGGTGAGCCTTTAGGTTGATCTACGTACTTGATTATTTTTTTATTTTATTTTTTTTCTTTCTGTCATAATAATTCAGTACTAGATCCTTAAAAAATGGTATCAGAGTAACTGATACCCAAACAGATTGGTATTAGAGTGAATTGATATCATAAAAATTGGTACCAGAGCCAGATAGTACTGGAGCGTAGATTGTAGCAGTAGATAAAGATTGAAGAATATGGAGAAGATAAGTACAAGCAGGATGGAGATCGATAAGTTCGATGGAAAGGATAATTTCTTCTTATGGCAAGCAAGGGTAAAGGATGTCCTTATCCAACATGGGATGATCAAAGCTTTCTTATATGATGAGCGATAAGTATAATAAAATCATTAATTTATCAATTAATTTATATTTATTTTTATAAATTAATAATCAATTTATATATATTTTTAAAAAACTAATATTTTTATTAATTAAAAGTAAATTAAAAAAATTAAAAAACTAATAAAAATAAAAAATAAAAAATTATTAACAATAAAAAGAGCTTATTTTTTTGATCATAACGAAATAAGTTTGATGCAAATCGAAGCTAAAATAAATAAGATAAGAATTTAAAAAAAAATTAAAATAAAAAAAGAAAAATGGCTCAACCAGCTCTGTAAGCCAAGCCAAGCCGTCAAAGCCGACTCAACCGTAGAAGTTGCCAGCCAGACTATAGAATAGTATAGACTTCCAGCTCAGCGATAACCGATGAATCACGGAGCGACACATGGTGGACCAAGACTCTTGAAGGGTTGATAGAAAATCTATCATGGCTTATAGGGCATTTTGGTCTTTTCACTTAGCAAAAGGAGGTGCTGATTAGTTGTAGTCTGTGGTATACTCAATCTACGTGGTCCATGGGAATAGTAAGTGTGTGATCGGATGGCTATTGTCACTTGTGGTCAAGATTGGATGGCTGTGATGATTTTTGGGTTTACTTCAAACTCTATCAGCTTCATCTGTGCCATCCAACGGCATCGCTCAAACCAAACGATGATCCAATAGTCCACAAAGCTTCCGACGGTAATCCAAACACTTCTCACATGATCAACAGCCAGATTTCCTCCTAATTAACATGATCGAACGGCCAGAACTTAATCCGACCTTATCTGGGCTTATACACATCCAATTTTGGTATTTTTTGAAGCTTTGGATCATCATCTGATGGCTAGAACACGTAGAGACTACACAAGACCTTTGATCCAATGATTTTCTACTATTTTCTTCAACAAACATAGATCTATACTTCTCCTTAGTCCCACATTGCCTAGCAATAAATCCTCTAACCCTCCAACACCTATAAATAAGACTCCAGGCCTCTAGAATTCATTATCTTCGATTAAGGTGAAACTTTGGTATAGGATAAAGCTAGGCTTTGATTAATGGTTGCTTCGAGGCAACTAGTACCGAGAGGATGAGCTAGGCTTCTACACCATCTTTCTGCCAACACCGATCCAAGATCAAAGATCAGCCTATTTTAATTTCTTTTTTTTAAATTTTATGTATTTAAATTATGAACTTTTTAATTAATGCAATATTTATTTTTATGCTCTTTAATTTCATGCTCTTTATTTTTATTATAATTTAAATTTTATACTTTAATTATTGCTCTTTATTTTACTTCAAGTAGATGCTAAGATATAAATAGTAGATCCTAGTACCAAGTTTATTTTTCTGCACTATTTAAATTCTACTTTTAATTTTTGACTTTAATTTTATTTTCAAAATCATTCATTTTCTTTTGTAAAATCAAAGATTTCAAATCTAAAACACTACCTTCCCTATGAATTTGACCCGACACACTACTATCTATATATTTTTAATTATTTTAAGAAGTCAGATTAAACTGATAAACATGATGTCTTAAGGACAACATCGTGCTCTTATCAAGTTTTTGGCACCATTATCGGGGATGGAATAGATACTATGTTTTTTGTTGATTTCTTTGATTTTTTTATAAATTAATTATAATAATTTTTTTTGTAAATATTGCTTACTAACTTTTTTTATTTATTTTGTAGGAAAAGAGATAAAAGAAGAAAAAAATTAAGGAAAGCAAATCATCTAATCTTGTTTGGTGATATCAATCCTAACTTTAGATCTCTTTCTCTTTTTTTATTTTTAAATTAATTTTAAAAAATAATATCCACTTAAACCTAATTAAAAGCTTCATGATAAGATTAGAAATCCTAACTGCTTAGAGCATGCATCATGTTAGTTTTATTTTTATTTTTTTTTGGTGATCGCTAAAGATAAGGTAAACTCTTCAAGTTTAATTAAATTGCATGCATCTAGTTTAAGTTGCATAGAACCCCTTGTTAAAAGTGATTATGTATATGCATCTTTAAATCAACTTATAGACAACACCCAATTAAACAAGATAAGATGGGAATTTGATCATCCTTCATTGGCCCACAAATAACCAACCAACATCCTGCATTGACCTAAGTCTTTAATTTTAAAATTAATTAAACATCAGTCCTTGGAACTCGAGCTCATTAGGATAAGAAATCCTAAAAGTTTGATCGGATTAGGATTAATCAATTTAACTGATGTCTAGAAAAGTGCTTTAGGAACGACTGGGCTCGAAGGAAGGTGGTTACTTAATTGGATTCATTAGCTTACCTAGCCAAGCATAACTGATGTCTAAGATAAGCAACGGTGGAACCCCCATCGATCTTATACTTACTTGGCCAGTTGATTGACTGATCCTACACTTGGAGAGCTTGAAGGTGACCTTAGTAGTTAGTGTTAGATATGTGTGCCCTAGAAGCCAAAATTGGCTGACACTTGTTGTACACTTCTAAGGATAAAATTATAATTTTGACTATAAATAATAAAATTAATTATTTTCTCTCATAATATGTATTTAGTGTCTATGATACATCTCTTGAGTTAATGGTAATGATAATTCTTATTTTCAAGAGTTGAAAATTTAAGACATGAATTTTTGTTATTAACTCATAAAATGCTCCCGACCGTAGGATCATCATGAGAATGGTGATTGATTCGAAAGGTTGGTGTACAATCACTTCTTTATAGTAGATGAGTCTTGAGTCTATGGTGTAGAGACATCGAAAGAGTATAGATACTCGTTAGAGAATGAGGGCACTGAGCATAACCACCTCGAGCAGTCATAAGAAAGTCTATCTTCTCATCGATGATTGGCTTGAAGCTACAGTAGTGTGTCTAATTCTTTGACCTGAGGTGCATCAGCAGTTCATCTTGAGGATGTTATAGTTTGACTACATCATGACTCGATCTCCAAGCCATTCCAAATCCTGAGGTGTATTTTGGCTATAGCACGTTCATTATTGGAATTGGATTGCACCAAGAGAAAATCGATCTACCTCGATAGATGAGGAGCAGCCCTATGATGATCATGAGAATCTAGTCCATAAGCCCATGGCCATGGTAGAGTGAAATAATAGAAAGAGTTTCTATTAATATTTTCACATTGGACTTGAATCAAATGATTAAATCATATGACAGAAATTAGGATTGGACGAGTTCATCTTAACCCTAATCTGTTCAGGGCTCAAGATAGAAGAACTTAATCACACATGTAACTACACCAAGAGATTCATTTTCAGTTTTGATGGGTTGCCACCATATACTGCTAGATATCATTGGTGGATTTTGGGAGTAATTAGAATGATTTGGATGATCAATCATTCTAATTGTTTGAATCAAAAAAGTTTTGATCCATCGGAAGGTGTTTCGATGATGTCAATGATAGAGATCACGACATATCCCATTACCATACAGAACTGAATCTAACTAGATCACACAAATAAGGATTTGAATCTAGATATCATCAATTAGACTAATCTAGTTTAATTGATTTGAATTAGATTCAATTAGGTTCAAGAAAATTATGCTAGCACATGATTGAGCCTAATGTTCTCCTTCTACAATCATCAAAAGTTGTCTCGACTGAGCTAAATATGTTTATACTCACTCAGGTACCTTTACTTGACCTGACTGAAGCTTGTCTAGATTAGAAAAGGATTGTCTTAATTTATGAGATAAATTTGAGACAACAGCTGCCATTTTTTGTTATCTACTAATTCTTGTCTTTTGACTTTGGTCAGATATTGATCTTTGATACTTAGACATCTACCCATGTGTTATGCATCCATAGGAGAGCAGATAGGGGTTTGTACCCTTGCTAGAAAGAGAAAAGGAGGGGGCATATGCCTAGGGAGGTGTGTGCCTAAGGATAAGGATGCCTGGAGTCCCATACAGATGGGACTCCAGGTTGCTTCTTGGAATCAAACTAGGTGGTGCCAAAGGACTCTGCATTAATTGATCTTGGTGCCAGCTAAGGGTGTCGGAGAGAGGCTGTCATCTGATTGGATCAGGTGATGTCATCCCACCAATCAGATTTAGATTTGATTATACGAAGAGATGTGATTGGTTGGGATGATGTGGCACTGCATAGCGCAGTAGGGTCTATATAAACCCTATCTGCGCCTAGCTTTGAGAGACTTTTCCCCTTGCCCATGCCACATAGCCATCTCCCTCTCTCCTCCATCCCTACCTCTGATCCTCTCTCTCCTCTCCATGCCCAAGGGGCTTTGGGCTTTAGTTTAGTGCGATCCAGATAAGAAAAAGGCGATAAGAAAGGAAGAAGGCAACACTACTGCAAGAGACGACATCGAATCTTCAAAAGTTATTTTGAAGATGTTCAAAATCAGATCCAGATTTGATCTTTAGAGGAAAGATTGAAAAAAAGGAGATATCCAAATCCTATCCAAGTAGATATTGGTAGAAGCCAGGCGATTGCATGGCTACATCCAAAACCTCAGGCAATCAGCAAGATCATCATAGGATTATAAGATTACCCAAGAACAATGTATAAATTAAATTAAATAAAATTTAATTTAATTTATTTTATTAGATTTATCAAATTAGATCTAAAAAGTATCATATTTAATTTAGATCTCAAAAAAAAAAAATTTAAAATATTTCTCTTGATCAAATCAGATCTGAACAAACCTAACCCCAGAAATAGTTTTTTTTCCTTCAACTGGTATCAGAGCTAGGTTTCCATAAATTATTTAGATCTAATTTTAATTTAATTTTAATCTAATAATTAGATGATTTTAGATGTCACATAAGATATGATTAGATCTAAAATCAAAAAAATTAAAATTAAATAATTTAGATCTATGTTCTACAAGATACATGACTAGTTATAGAATAGAATTATTCTATATATAGTCTTGCATGATCATAATTTAATTTAATTAAGTTATAATTTTAGATTAATTTATTTATTATATTTTGATGTTATAAATATTATAATAAGATTTTAAAAATAAAAATAGAATTATTTAATTTTTGGTTCATGTGAGATATGATGAATGCATGTTTAGACTAGTTGTAGAATAATTCTACATAATTATCTAGAATAGAATTTATTTTGATGTAATCAATTTAAATTTAATTTTTTAAATAATTATGAGATAATTTAGATCTAAAAATATGCATGATATGATACATGAGATGTATGCAAAACATGTTTATAGTTAGATTAGTTTTTATATATGATATAGATCTAACTAGTTTTATAGTTTTTATATTTTTGATTAAGGCATTCTCCTTGGCTGTCCGATCATAGGAATAAAGTAAGATTTAAATACCCTCTCCTTTCATTCGATGGGGTGTTCTTATGATGTGTAGGGATGCTGCACGTTCGTTCTTAATCAAAAATCAAGAACTTATTTTCTACAAAATCCTAGATCCTGAAATCCTAGGATTCTATTTACATATTTGTGAACCATAAACATAATTAAGAATTAAGATTATGAAATATATATTAGTTCTAAAATTAAGAATTTCAGATCTAAGACATATTCATAAAATTGGGTTTGGGCTTGGGTAGCTCAATTAGGTCTAAGCGGTTGATCAAACTGAATCAAGAATTGGTTTGATGGGATCAAGAGTTCTTAATTTGACCAACCTAATAGGATTAAGTCTGGGTCAAGATCGAATCATATGAGTGATCGATCAAGCTAAGACCTATTTAGGCTCTGTGGTTAGAGTCCAAATTGTAGGCTAACCCGATTGGTTCTGACTTAATAATTTGGTGTCTAAAGTAAGTTTGGTAGATACGATCGATTGATTTTTAGTTAGGAGCTACTTGACTCGAATGTGTTCTTATTGAGTTAATGGCATATCCCTTCCACCGATCTCATTTACCTAGCCATATTTGTTGGCTCAGTTCTGATTTGAGGTGGCCAATAATCCAAGCTAACCCATGCCACTAGGTTAGTCATAATTGTTATGACTATGTTAAGTCTAGTTTAATGAGACCTATATCAAATCTCTCTAAGAAAAGAGTAAGTTTGAGGTCTTCCACCATTGTAGATATGCAGGCCCTTCCTAGGATTGATTATTCTTGACTGGTTATAGTGGTTCAGTTGCACCAAAAGATGCAACCATGTCTATTAGGCATTGGGTGCTATGGACTGGAGGATGGATTAGGCTCAATATTCTGAATATGGTGAGAGACTCAATTAGAAATTCAATCTGTGCAAATGGTAGGTCTGACTTAACTAAGGAATTGATCAATATTTTGGGCACGGTGAGATTCATGAATTAGAGACCAAGTTTGGGTGCACCATGATTAGAGAATCATTGAATAAGTATTATTCACTCATTGGCTAACCCATCACCAATAACTTTTAGGTGAGGTGATGAGTCAGTTAGTCGGACTGCACCATCCACTAGAAATCATTAATCATAGAGATTTTCGCATCTCTACAAAGAGAGTGTATGGATTCGAGAAAATAGTGAAAGCTAATTTATTAAATAGTGGAAGCTAATTTATTTAAAAATAAAACTTCTAAATAAATTGATCAATTCTTAATTACAATATCTAACTAAAAACTTTGACTCTCTATAGAAAAATATTTGCGTTCAATCCACTAGCATGTATCCTAGATACCCATAGACTGACTGAATTCAATTATAAGAATTGGCTCCAAAATTTCAAAATTATTTTGGATTCTGAGAAGTTAAGTTATATATTGGACCAGGATCCTCCCATCTTACCAGCTCGTCCATCCGCTGAATAGAAAGCATCTCTTAAGAAGTGGACGGACAAAGATAATAAGATCAGATATTAAATATTGGACTTGATTTCTGATGAGCTTCAGCACCAATAAGAAAATATCAGGACTTCCCACCAAATGTTGGGTCACCTACAAAAAATGTTTGGTGAACAAAGTTGCGCAGCCAAGTATCAAGTCACTAAATGACTATTCAAGACTAAAATGCGTAATGGGCAGTTAGTCCAAGATCATTATCTAATGATGATCAAGGACATGGAAGAGCTTGAGAAGCTCGAAGTGAAGTTGGACCTAGATTTATAGAATGATATAATTCAGCAATCTTTGACTGATGCATATGGGTAGTTCATCATGAACTACCATATGCATAAACTTCAAAATTTTTTAGCCGAGCTTATGAACATGCTGGTTACTGCTGAGATGTCTACGAAAGATTCTAAAGGCTCAGTGCTTGTTATGGAACAGACTTTTTCTAAGAGAAAGTCTTTTAGAAAGAAGAAGAAGTCTGTGAAAAGGCAAAAGATGGAAGGAGGAAAGAAGAAAAAAATAGAGCTAAAGAACAAGACCGCTGATAAAGGAAAGTATTTTTATTGCAATACTGACCACCACTGAAAGTGGAACTACCCTACTTAGCTGGCCACCCTGAAGAATAAGGAGGTAGGTCCTTCAGGAGGTATGCTCATTATTGAGTCTAACCTTATGATTTTTTTTGCATCCAGTTGGATGCTTGACTCTGGTTCTAGTGCTCATTTGTGCACTTCTACGCAGGATCTTAAGGATAGCAGGAGGCTGAGGGATGGTGAGATGATCCTACATATCAAAAATGGAGTAGAAGTTGCTGTTGTGGTCGTGGGTATATATCCTCTTCGACTACCATCTGGTTTAGACTTAGTACTAAAAGATTGTTATTATGTGCTTGCAACAAGCAGGAATTTGATTTCTATTTCATGCATAGCACTAGAAGGCTATGTAATTAGTTTTCTTAAGGACCATTGTAATATTTTTTATGAAAGAAATAAAATTGCAAGTGGTTTTCTTATTAACGATCTTTACCAGTTACACATTGATGTATCTATTTTTAATATCGAGCAAAATGTGAATACCATGAAATGACCAAGGGATAGTCCAAATGATAGGTATCTATGACACCTAAAGACTAGGTCATATAGCAGAAGATAGGATTAACAAATTAGAGAAAATTGGATTATTGAGTCCGTTGACTTTTGAGTCATATCCAATTAGTGAATTTTATCTTCATGGCAAAATGACTAAGCTCCCTTTTGTAGGACATAAGGAAAAGGCCATGGATCTTCTTGCCCTAGTACATACTGATGTGTGCGGCCCATTTGATGTGCTGGCTAGAGGCAACTTTATCTATTTCATAATCTTTATCGATGATTTATCTAGGTATGGGTATGTGTGTCTTATGAGACATAAGTCTAAAGCTTTTGAAAAGTTCAAAAAATTCAGACATGAAGTAGAGAAGCAAACTAGAAAATCCATTAAGGTTCTTCGATCAGATCGAGGAGGTGAATACCTTAGTCAAAAATTCCAAGACTATCTCAAGAAAAATGACATAATCTCTCAATGGACTCCACCTAGAACATCTCAACTCAACGAGATTTCAGAACAGAGGAATCGGATCCTATTAGATATGGTCCAATCCATGATGAGCTTCACAGACCTTTCTGATTTTCTTTCAGGATATAGTTTGTTAACTACGATATACTTACTGAATAGGGTTCCTTTTAAAATCATTCCTACCACACCATATGAGATATGGCATGGTAAGAAACCAAGTATGAGTCATCTCAGAATTTAGGGTTATCCGGCTCATGTCAAAAGATAACAAGCGGACAAGTTAGACTATAGGTCCTTTAGAGCTTGATTTATAGGATATCCTAAAAAGTCATTAGGATATTATTTTTAGATTCTAAAAGATTACAATATGATTATGAGTCGACATACCATCTTTCTTGAAAAATAGTTTATTCAAGATAGTGGCATTGGAAAGCAGATCAATCTCGAGGAGAAAGTCTCACAAGAGTAATGAGCTAAGGACCAAATGAAATCAAATCAGGTTGAGCCAATTCAATCACTAGCTCCTTCACCTCGTAAATCAAAAAGGATTTTTCATCCTCCTGAGAGGTACTTAGGTACTATTTCGGAGGAAGTAGAGAAAATATTCCTCGTAGGTAATAGGGTTCATGGTGATGATCCCAAAACCTATAATAAGACGATATCAAATATTAACTCCAAGAAATGGTTAGAGGCAATGAAGTCAGAAATTGACTTGATGCACTCAAACCAAGTTTGGACCCTGGTAGATCCACCAGAAGGTATAGTACCTATTGGGTGTAAATGGATCTACAAGAGAGATTGGTATAGATAGGAATGTGAAGACATTCAAAGCTAGATTAGTGGCAAAAGGGTATAGTCAATGTGAAGGCATTGACTATCAGTGTACCTTTTCGTCAGTAGCTAGGCTAAAATCTATCCATACATTGCTTGCTATTCCAGCCTATTTTGATTATGAAATATGGCAAATGGACGTAAAAACAGTGTTCTTAAAAGGATACCTTGAGGAAGATATCTATATGGAATAGCCACTAGGTTTCACATTCAGTGATGTTGATCACAAGGTATGCAAACTACAAAGGTCCATATATGGACTTAAGCAAGCTTCTCGAAGTTGGAATATTCATTTTTATGATGTAGTCAAATTATTTAGTTTCATCAAAAATGAGGAGGAACCATGTGTCTTCAAAAAGGTCAGTGGGAGCACTGTTGTCTTCCTCGTATTGTACGTGGTGATATCCTTGTTATTGAAAATAATATTTCCATGTTGACGATAGTTAAAATATGGTTATCCAAAGAATTCTCCATGAAAAATCTAGGAGAAGCATCCTATATTCTAGGAATTAAGGTCTATAGAGATAGACCGAATAGGATGCTAGGACTATGTACATAGAGGAAGTGCTAAAGAGGTTTAGTATGGAAAACTCTAAGAGGAATTTGGTACCCTTCAGATATGGCATTCATCTCTCTAAGAAGATGTGCCCTAGCACACCTGAGGAAATAAAATGCATGGGCAAGATTTCTTATGCTTCAGCAATAGGGAGCCTCATGTATGCCATGTAATGTACGCGACCAGATATAGCCTATGCTGTGAGTGTCACAAGCAGATATCCATCGAATCTAGGTGAAGAATACTGGACTTCTATGAAATGTATCCTTAAGTACTTGAGAAGAACTAAGGATATGTTGTTGATTTTTGGTAATGAAAAACTCCAAGTTTAGGGGTATATAGATTCGGATTTTATATTCGATATAGATGATCAAAAGTCGACATCTGAAAATCTATTTATGTAATGATGGTGCTGTCTGTTGAAAGAGTTCCAAGCAGACAGTGATAGTAGATTCCACCATAGAAGCAGAATACATCGCTGCGTCAGAAGCTACGAAGGAGGCATTTTGGTATAAAAAATTTACTGCAGAGATCTAAGTGATGCCATCAGATGCCATTCATCTTTACTGCAATAACATTGGTGCCATAGCCCTTGCTAAGGAGCCAAGGTCTCATCAAAAATCCAAGCACATCGAGCGGCAATACCACCTCATTTGCGATTACCTCGAGAAGAATTACATCGAGGTCGAGAAAGTCGACTCCACAGACAATGCGGCGAACCCACTCACAAAGCCATTGGGCCAGTAGAAGATCGAAGCCCACCTTGAGAAGATGGGACTTAGATTTATAGCCAATTGACTTTAGGTCAAATGGGAGTTTGTTAGATATGTGTGCCCTAAAACCCAAAATTGGCTAACACTTGTTGTACATTTCTAAGGGCAAAATTATAATTTTGATTATAAATAATAAAATGAATTATTTTCTATCACAATATGTATTTAGTATCTGTGATACATCCCTTGAGTTAATGGTAATGATAATTCTTATTTTCAAGAGTTGAAAATTTAAGACATGAATTTTCGTTATTAACTCATAAAATGCTTCCGACCATAGGATCATCATGAGGATGGTGTTTGATCTGAATGGTTGGTGTACAATCGCTTCTTTATAGTAGATGAGTCTTGAGTCTATGGTGTAGAGACACCAAAGTGAGAGTATAGATACTCGTTAGAGAATGAGGGCACTGAGCGTGACCACCTCGAGCAGTCATAAGGAAGTCTACTTTCTCGTTGATGACTAGCTCGAAGCTACAATGGTGTGTCTAATTCTTTGACCTGAGGTGCATCGGTAGTTCACCTTGAGCGTATTATAATTTGACTACACCATGACTTGATCTCCTAGCCATTCAGAATCCTGAGGTGTATATTGGCTATAGCATGTTAATTGTAGGAATGGGATTGCACCAAGAGAAAATCTATCTACCTTGGAAGATGAGGAGCAGCCCTATGATGATCATGAGAATCAAGTCTATGAGCCCATGGCCATGGCAGAGTGAAATAATAGAAAGAGTTTATATTAATATTTTTACATCAGACTTGAATCAAATGATTAAATCATATGATAAAAATTAGGGTTTGACGAGTTCACCTTAACCCTATCTGATCGAAGCTTAAGATAGAAGAACTTAATCATACATGTAACTACACCAAGAGGTTCATTTTCAGTTTTGATGGATTGCCACCATATACTGTTAGGTGTCACTGGTGGATTTTGGGAGCAATTAGAATGATTTGGATGATCGATCATTCTAGTTGTCTGAATTAAAAAAGTATTGATCCATCGGAAGGTGTTTCGATGATATCGATGATAGAGATTATGATATGTCCCATTACCATACAAAACTAAATCTAACTAGGTCACACAAATAAGGGTTTGGATCTGGATATCATCAATTAGACTAATCTAGTTCAATTGATTTGAATTAGATTCAATTAGGTTCAAGAAAATCATGCTAGCACACGATTGAGCCTAATGTTCTCCTTTTACAATCATCAAAAATTGTCTTGACTGAGCCAAATGTATTTGTACTCACTCAGGTACCTTTACTTGGTCTAACTAGAGCTTGTCCAGATCAAAAAAGAATTGTCTTAATTTATGAGATAAATTTAAGACAACACCTACCATTTTTCGTCACCTGCTAATTTTTATCTTTTGACTTTGGTTAAATGTTGACCTTTGATACTTAGACATCTACCCATGTGTCATGCACCCATAGGAGAGCAGATAAGGGCTTATCTCCTTACTAGAAAGAGGAAAGGAGGGGGTGCATGCCTGCGCACTCCTAGGGCGATTTGCGCCCAAGGATAGGGATGCTTGGAGTCCTATATAGATGGAACTCGAGGTTGCTTCTTGAAATCAAACTAGGTGGCACCAAAGGACTCTGCTTTGATCAGTCTTGGCACCACCTAAGGGTGTTGGATAGGGGCTCTCATCTGATTGGATTAGGTGATGTCATCCCATCAATCAGATTTAGATCTGATTGCATGAAGAGACGTGATTGATCGAGATGATGTGGCACTGCATGGCGTAGTAGAGTATATATAAACCCTATCTGCACCTAGCTTTGAGAGACTTCTCCCCTTGCCCATGCCACATAGCCATCTTCCTCTCACCTCCATGCCTACCTCTAATCCTTTATCTCCTCTCCACGTCCAAAGGGATTTCGGCTTTAGTTTGGTGCGATCTAGGCAAGAAAAAGATGACAAGAAAGGAAGAAGGCAGCACTGCTGCAAGAGACGACATCGGATCTTCAAAAGTTATTTTGAAGATCTTCAAGATCAGATCTAGATCTAATCTTTGGAGAAAAGACTAAGAATGAGGAGATATCAAAATACTATCTGAGTGGATACCGATAGAGGTCGGGCAATTGCATGGCTACATCCAGAACCTCAGGCAATCAGCAGGATCATCACAGAATAATTAGATTACCTAAGAACAAGATATAAATTAAATCTAATTTAATTTAATTTATTTTACTTTATTAGATCCATCAAATCAAATCTAAAAAGTATCATATCTAATTTAGATCTCAGAGAAAAATTTTTGAAATATTTCTCTTGATCAAATCAAATTTGAACGAACTTGACCCAGAAAATATTTTTTTTTTTCCTTCAGTTAGGAGCTGTCTAGATGTAGGATAATCCTTAGTCAGGATTGATTGACCAACTTAATTGCTAATCAATATTAAATCTAATTAAAATTAAATTTTCTCTCTCTTCTTAGCTCTAGGACTCCTTAGGATCTCTTCTTCAGAACTTTTCTTTCTTCTTCTTTTCTCCTTCAAAAATAAAATAAAATAAAATAAAAATTAAATTAAGTTAAATTAAATTAAATTAAACTAACTAAAAAATTATTAAAAATAATAATTAAATTTAATTAAAATAATAATTAAATAAAAAATAAAAAATATTAAAAAATATTAAAAAAATTAAAAAAAAATAAAATAAAAAATAATAAAAAATAATCTAAAAATTTTTTGAACCATACATTAGGGTTGCACTAGGACATGCATGGTAGAAAATCACTTTACCTGATCTAGTTGAACCCAACCATAAAATTGGAATGTTGAATCGTATTAAATCCAATAACCAAATGGCTGAAAATTTTAGAGAACCACCTAGACAGATGAAAGAATATTTTATTTCTTCCACCTATATTCCATCGACTTGTATTCACTTATCTGAAATTTATGCTACCCACTATGAGATCAAACTGACCACATCTAGATGCTTCCATCTTTCTACTGAAATACCAATGAAGATCCTTATAAGCATCTAAATGAGTTCTTAGAAATCTACTCTATGGTGAGGAATCAAAATTTAACTAATGATGCACTTAGACTAATTTTATTTTTCTTATCATTAAAAGATAAAGCCATGAACTAGTTTGGCATAATAGGGAGATCAATTAAAACTTGGGCTGAATCGCAAAGTGAATTTCTTAAAAAAATTTATCCCATATGCCGAACCAATACTATGAGACGAGTTGTCACTGAATTTGCTCAGCTTCGAGGAGAACAGATTCATGAGTCATGGGAGAGACTTAAGGAACTTCCTAGAAAATGCCCACACCATGGTCTATCTAAGTGGCAAATAGTTCTAAGCTTTCTATGAGGGTTTAGGAGATCAATATAGATAATTGGTAGATGCATCCTGTGGAGGTGCATTCATAAGCAAGAGTGAGGATGAAGCTTATACACTGTTTAAAACTCTAAGTGAAAATTTGACTAACCATGCCTCACTATCCTCTTATGAAAGATCAATTTCTCATAAAAAATGGATAGGAATGTATGAGATCAAATATCCAGTGCCTAGTTCTAAGGCCGACCTGAACCTAATAGCCCAAAAAATAGATAAAGTTGACCTTCTTGTCCAAAAATTAAATCAATTCATAACCCAAGGTCAACAATCTCCTACACAATTTACATCATCTTCTAATTATTAGGAGATTTGTTCAATCTATGCTAGTCCAACCCATTATATGAGTGAATGTCCTATGACTGCACAGTTTTCACCTTTTATCTAAGAATAAATTCAAGCTGCTCAAGGCTACTCCAAGCCTGTTAGTGACCCTTTTTCAAATTCATATAATCCAGATTGGAGGAACCATTCTAATTTTTCATGGATATCCCAACAGACTCAAGCTTAAATGCAAATTCCATCTGTTAGGCCCCAATATCAAAATTATGCCAATAATAGTTGTCAGCCTAGTCAATCTACTCAACCATTACATAATAATTAGCTATCATATCCACCTCCTCAATAGACCAATCTAGCCGACAATAGATTTAACCAACTTCAATAATTGATTTTGACTCAACAACAATCTATTGCTAATCTAGAAGCTCAAATTGGACAACTAGCTAAATCTAACATGAGGAGAGAACTAGGTCAATTATTGAGCCTACCAATTGCAAATCCAATAAACAATCCACCCATTGTCCACCAACCACCTATACTAAATTATCAATCTAATGTCCCACCTAAGAATTTTCAATTAGAGAATGCCAAAGTAATTTGGCAACTTAAAAGCTATAGGATTCTTATGGACCCATACCAAGACAAGGTGAGAGAGGCTAGTACTGATGCTAGCCAAAATAAAAATTTAGAGAAACAGATTAGTACTGAGACTAGCCACATAGAAGAACCTAAGCCTGAAACTAGTATTGATGCTGGTTCCAGTTTAAATGAGCTAGACATAGGAAAGAAGAGAGCAGATGATTTTGAGTCCTATAAACCTAATGTCCTGTTTCCTTCAATCCTAAAAGTCAGTTCTCCTCACAAAAACCATAAGGCATACAATGAAAAGCCAATGGAGTTATTTAAGCAAAATCATATTAATTTACCTTCAGAATTAAAACTACCTATAGATATCCTTCCAGTACCCATTGCATCAAACTTATCTTCTAATACAAAAACTCAATTCATAAGTATTTTAGAAGAACAAATAGGAGAAATTCTTGAAAAATATGAGTATGAGAATGGGATCATAAATTATGTTTCTAAAATTAATAATGAATATATTAATAAAAGGATAAGAAATTATCTTCTTGAGATTAGCAATCCAAAATCATTGGAATTTGTTAATCAAGTATTTGACATAAGATAGTAAGCTGCCTTGTGTCTGGCTAAAGACAGTAAACTTAGTGCTTGTTGGAAGGTAACCCAATATTTAATTTTTTTCATCTAATTTTTTTTTAGGATAATTTGAATAAGTTGGAGGGAGACCTAAATTTTCAAAGGCATATGCTGGACCATAAAAATATACCAAGTCAGGTGTATTCTTTTATTTTCTTTATTATATCTTTTTTTTTTTTTTCATTAAAGATAATGTTGATTAAGTTGGAGGAAAGAATAATAAAATTTATAAAATTTTTTAAGTCCTCAAAAAAATTAGTATTTAGCATTTAGACACCTAATTATGCTTAATAATCAAATCAAACTAAGTATTTTTAAAATAAAATTGATGCACAGATCAGAGAATTTATGAAATATTAAGGGATTAAGTACTAAGAAAATTCAATAAAGAGTTAAATCTAGAACATAAAAAAAAATTTCTTTGAGCATTTCTAATTTTTTCTACTAGCACCAAAGAAAAGTCTACTTTTTATGGGCTTGTGTAGGATAACTATATGATTTTTTATATAAAAAAATTTATTAAAATAAAATAGTTTTCAAGTACTTCTCATTGAGTAACTGGGCCTCTTTGCTTAAGCAAGCATTAAGTTTCGCATCAAAAGATGGAAGGATAAAGAAGCTTGTTGTAAGGCTAGTCTTAACTCGTAGCCTGTTAGATTCGAGCTAGTAAGCCCGAGGGTTATTTTATACCTAGTGTCCTAAATCCTACTAGTTTGGAAGTTATTGGCCCAAGACTCGCTATATGGATCAAATAGAAAGCTTAAGGAGTTAAGACACTCAATAGTGGTACAACGTTAAAAAAAAATATTGATTTTCCACTGAGTAATCGGATTCCATTGCCTAAGTAATGATATTTGCATCAGAAAGTGGGCAATGTAAAAATAAAAATCAATAAATAAAGGATGGAAGTAGCAATACACTTGCTCATATGAAAGTTTAGACAAATCAGAGATAAAGGTAGGATGATTTAGAAAAAGTTCAAAAAAATTTGATGTTCTTCACTTATTTTTTTTATTGATAAATATTAATACCCCAATAGTATATCTCATATATGCTCTACTAAATATCAATAGTCATTTTAAAAACTGCCTAGGTAAAGTTCAAAATTTTAAAGTTAAAAGGTATCTAAAACTAAATTCTTTCTTTACTCGAGAACAAGCAAAGCATAAGTTGAGGGATGTGATAAGTACCATAAAATTACCAATAAATGTATTAATTTATCAATTAATTTATATTTATTTTTAGGAATTAATAATCAATTTATATATATTTTTAAAAAATTAATATTTTTATTAATTAAAAAATAATTAAAAAATAATAAAAATAAAAAATAAAATATTATCACCAATAAAAAGAGCTCATTTTTTTTATTGTAACGAAATAAGTTTGAAATAAATTAAAGCTAAAATAAACTAGATATGAATTTTAAAAAAAATTAAAATAAAAAAATGGCTCAGTCGGCTCCATAAGCCAAGCCACCAAGCCAAGCAAAGCCGTCAAAGTTGACTCAGCCACAGAAGCCGCCAGCCGGTCCATAGAATAGTGTAGACCACCAGCTCAGCAATAATCGGTGAATCACGGAGCAACACATGGTGGACCAAGACCCTTAAAAGGTTTATAGAAAATCTATCATGGCTCGTAGGGCATTTTAGTGTTTTCACTTGACAAAAGGAGGCACAGATTCATTATGGTCTACGATATACTCGATCTACATGGTCCATGGGAATAGTAAGTGTGCGATCGGATGGCTGCGGTCGCTTGCGATCAAGATCGAACAGCTGTGACAATTTTTGGGTTTACTTCAAACTCTATCAGCTTCATCTGCGCCATCCAACAGCAGCACTCAACCCAAATGATGATCCGACAGTCCATAGAGCTCTCGATGGTAATCCAAACACTCTTGCAATCAATGGCCAGATTTCCTCCTAATTAACATGATCGGATGGCCAGAACTTAATCCGACCTGATCTAGGCTTATACACATTCAATTTTGATATTTTTTGAATCTTTGGATCACCATCTAACAGCCAGAACATGTAGAGACTTCACAAGACCTTTGATCCAATGATTTTCTACTATTTTTTTTAACAAACATGGATCTATACTTCTCCTTAGTCCCACATTGCCCAGCAATAAATCCTCCAACCCTCCAACACCTATAAATAAGATCCCATGCCTCCAGAATTTATTGTCTTTGGTTAAGATGAAGCTTTGGTATAGGATAGAGCCAGGCTTTGATTAATGGTTGCTTCGAGGCAACTAGTACCAAGAGGATGAGCTAGAATTCTACAACATCTTTCTACCAACGTCGATCCAAGATCAGAGATCGACCTATTTTATTTTTTTTTCTTTCTAAATTTTATGTATTTAAATTATAAACTTTTTAATTAATATAATATTTATTTTTATGCTCTTTAATTTCATGCTCTTTATTTTTATTATAATTTAATTTTTGTACTTTAATTATTACACTTTATTTTACTGCAAGTAGATGCTAAGATCTAAATAGTAGATCCTAGTACCCAGATTATTTTTCTACACTATTTAAATTTTGCTTTTAATTTTTGACTTCAATTTTATTTTCAAAATCTCTCTTTTTCTTTTGTAAAATTAAAGATTTCAAATCTAAAATACTACCTTCTATATAGATTTGACCTGACTCACTGCTATCTATATATTTTTAATTATTTTAAAAAATTAGATTAAACTGATAAATACGATGTCTTAATAACAACATCACATTCTTATCAATAAGATGCCAGCCACCATGGAGGTGAAGGATTGAAAGCGGATCCACATGCAGACAGTGAGCATGATTAGCTTGCACCTAGTGAATGATGTGGTGATCAATACACTTGGCAAGACTTCCCCGATGGCACTATGGTCTAAGCTCGAGGAGTTGTATATGGCAAAGTCACTCAAAAACACACTATTTCTTTGGAGGTAGTTCTACTAGCTGTGGATGGACGAAGGCTAGAGCATGCAGACGCATCTATCCAACTTTCAGATGATCCTCACCGACCTCCTCAGCATTGATGAAAATGTTGAGGAGAAGACCAGGGTGTTGGTCTTGCTAGCATCGTTCTCCCCTTCGAATGAGTTGATTGCTCTTCTAATGGAAACAAGCACCATCAAAATGGATGAGGTCACTACAGCAATACTCCAGAATGATGTTCTCAGAAGGGAGAATCTAGCTTTGAGCTCAGATAGTGGCAGCTCAGCTTTGGCAATTGTTGAAGGAGCAGAAGATAGTAGATGGAGCGATAGAAGATCATGAGGAGGATGATCCAGATCCAAGATGAGGGATCCTAGTAAGATCAGATGCTATAGGTACGATGAGTTAGGACATCATGTCAAGGATTTTCGATAACTTAAGGATCGAATGAGGGCTACTACAGTGACGGCCAGTAGCAAGTCAGAGGATAATGTCCTAGAGATATTTGATGAGGTATCTAGTTCTTTCCAATAGTGAATTTTAGATTCTACATGCACATATCATGTTTGTTGCATAAAGAAGCAATTTAACTCCCTAGAGAGCAGTGATGGTGTAGTGAGAAGAATGGGGAAGGTCTGATACATATCTGATTTCAAGCAAAATCTTATCTCACTGAGCAGACTGGATTTAAACGTCTATAGGTATATAGTTGGTGATGGAATCCTGAAGATCATGCACAGCGATAGGATGATATTGGAGGAAAAGAAGAAGATAAGAGGATATTACTATCTAGTAGGAAGCCCAATGCAAGATGGAGCTTCAAGAGCCAGAGAGAGTCCAGTGCAAGGTAGGCTCCAGGTGGAGATGGATCGGGCACAAGACGGAAGACTCGGAAGGATGAGAGGTGATGTCATAGAGTGAAGTTCCTATTATCATAGAAAAATTTTCTAAGCAGATCTTTGATCAAAGTGGACACAGCCCATGATAGAGATGGGATTGAGCGGTCTGGCTCGACTCCCATATTTGCCCATCCATGATCAGCAGGCATGCCACAGGGCATGCGGGTGAGATGAATCACAAGCTCTTAAAGTCAGGTGGAGGCCGAATGTCGAGTCAAGGTAGAAATTATTAGAATTTGACGTCTCGAATTTGATCCATAGCAAGAAGAGAATAAGACTTCAGCACAACAATCGAGTCGGCTTTGATACACAATCGAGTCAGCTCAGATTGAGATCAAGCCAGCTCGAACCATAGTTGAGCTGGCTCTCTCAGGTAGACAGACAATAAGAGTTCGGATGAGATGCAGTCGAGCTAGCTCGACCCCTGACCGAGTTGGATTGATGGAGGCAAACAGAATACGATGGGATTTTTTTCTATTTAGACTTGGATTATGATTAATCTAAGGGGTCTATGAGAGTTGCATGTGGACCATAAGATCCAGTGGCCATGGAGGGTTACAGTTATGATCTGAAGATCGAAAAATATTCCAAGACTCCATCAAGGACATGTTCGACTCATTAGGAGAATGATCCCTATTAGGACTCCTGTGAATTATTGAGAAGAGGATTCTCATCTTGTTTAAAGGGTTGAGTTGCTGTGGAGTAGAAAAGGTGGTGAGTGTCATATGAGAGGCACGTAGAGAGGCTCAGGCAGCCATCGAGAGAATCTTGGTAGAGTGTCGAGTACGTGCAGCCCGTAAGAGAGAGAAGCAATAGGTGCATAGCATCCAACGAGGAGGCTGTGAGGGCAAAGCATCTTGTAGCTTCTATGGATATCCTTGGAATTCTGAGAGTGTTTTTGTGAGAATAGCTTCTAGTTGAGAGAGATTTATGATAGTGACTTGAGAGTGGGTGTTCTCCTCTTGTACCTATTTTTCTCTTTTATAGTAAAACTTTGCATGCCCCATGGAGGCGAATCTTTAGGCTGATCCACATACTTGATTATTTTCTTATTTTATTTCTTTCTTCTTTCTACCATAATAATTTAGTACTAGATCCTTAACAAATGATATCAGAGTAGCTGATACCCCAATAGATTGGTATTAGAGGGAGTTGATACCACAACATGCTCTAGCAAACTATCACCCATTATCTATTATGAGAGTCTGAGGTAAGTCGAATCTGCAAACAATGAACTTCCAAATGAAGTCCTATACTTTTGCCTTAGTGATTTTGGCTAGATGTTCGGCTTCAACCCATTTTGTGAAGTAATCGATTGCCACCAGGAGGAACTTCCACTATCCGGATGCCATGAAAAAGGGCCAGAGTATATCCATTCCCCATTGTACAAATGGCCATGGGGTGCTCAGGAGGGTAAGCACAGAGGCTGGCTCTCTTTGAATGTTCGCATTTTGCTGACATCGATCACACTTTTTGACATACTCTATAGAATCATGATACATTATCGGCCAATAGTATCCCTACCGAAGTAGTTTGTGAGATAAGGATCGAGCTCCCAAATGACTCCTACAGATTTCTTCTTGTACTTTCTATAATGCAAAGTCGGCTTTGAAAGGTTGGAGACATTTTAAGTGTTGCAAAGAATACGATCTTTTGTATAACTTGCCTTCATAGAGGACATACCGGGAGGCCTGATTCCTTTATTTCTGAGATTCTTTTGGATCATAAGGTAGAACTCCATCCTTGAGGTAAGTGAGCAATGGGTCAATCCAGCTCGGCTCATGCTCGACTTGCTGCACAGACTGCAGTTCTTTTGAACTTGGGCATTTTAGAACTTCAAAGAAGACTTTCTTGGACAGTTCGGCTCGGGCTAGTGTGGCCAATTTAGAGAGAAGGTCGACCCTGATATTTTCTACTCTCAGAATCTATCGAATGTTAAAACTACTGAAGGTCAGAGTCAAGTTCTTTACTTTCTCAAGTTATTTTATCATGCTTTCCTCTCAAGCTTCATAATTGCCACTAATTTGTCCGACCACTAGATTAGAATCACTATAAGCTTGGAGCCTGTCTGCTTCTAATTTTTTGGCTATCCTTAATCCTACTATTAGAGCTTCATATTCGATCCCATTGTTTGTTGTAGAAAATTTGAAGTGCAGTGCATATTTGGCGATGACTCCCTCTGGATTTATCAGGATCAATCTAGTGCCTACACCCAAAGCATTAGATGAGCTGTCCATATACAGTGCCCAGAAGCCTTCAAGAAGATTGGCACTTTCTTCACTGGAGCTCGACTATAACCATGGAATGACAACTTCATTCTATTCAAGCTCGGCCTCATCCGATATAGTGCATTTCATTATGAAATCTGCCAGTATTTAAGCTTTGATTGACGACCAAGGTTGAAAGTTGACGTCAAATTCTGCAAATTCGATTGTCCATTTTGTGACTCTTTCGGAGGTATCTGTTTGATGAAAAACTGCCTTAGTGGATTGATCGATGAGGAGAGTTATGGTGTGCCCCTAAAAATAAGGTCGGAGTCTCCAAGCTACAATCAGCAGGGCATAAGTTAGTTTTACAAACTTAGCATACCTGATCTCGACGTCCCTCAAGACTTGGCTTATGTAGTAGATTGACCATTGTACTTTTGCCTCTTCCTTGACTAGGACTGCAGCAAGGGCTACTGGAGAGACTACCAGATATGAAAACAATCCTTCTCCAGGTTCAGGCTTAGCCAATAGGGGAGGCGAGCTGAGGTAGCTCTTGAGTTCTTCAAATGCTTGTTGACATTTAGTGTACTAGTAGAAGTTCTTTGACTATTTGAGAACTCGAAAGAAAGGCATGCATCGCTCGACCAACCATCAAATAAAATGATTTTGGACTACCTTCTTTTTCATTAGGCACTGAACTTTCTTTATTGATTTTGGGACAGTCATATCTCGAATGGCTCAAATCTTCTCCAAATTTGCTTCAATCTGGCACCTCAACACCATTAATCACAAAAACTTTCTTGAAGTCATACCAAAGGTGCAGTTGGTCGGATTCAACTTTATCTTGTATCTCCGAAGGATGCTGAAGGTCTCCTTAAGGTCGGCTATATGATTTGTTGAAGCTCGGCTTTTGACAAGCATATCATCTACATATACCTCGATATTGCGATCGATCTGCTCATTGAAGATCTTATTGACCAGGCACTAATTTGTTGCTCCTACATTTTTGAGCCCAAAAGATATAACCCTACAATAATAAAGACCGTGATCAGTAATAAAAGTAATTTTTTCCTCATCCTTCGATGCCATCTAGATCTAATTGTAGCCGAAGAAGGCATCCATGAAAGTATAGAGCTCATGGCCCAAGGTCGCATCCACCAATTGATCAATTTTAGGAAGGGGATAACTATCTTTTGCGTAGGCCTTGTTTAACTTTTTGAAGTCTATGCACATCCTTCACTTCTCATTTGCCTTCTTGACAAGGACCACATTGAAAATTCAGTTTGAATAGGAGACTTCTCTGATAAATCCAGTCTTGAGGAGCTTGTCTACTTCTTCTGCAATTGCCTTCTATCTCTTTGGGGCATGGCTACGCATTTTTTCTTTTACTGACCAATGTTTAGATCAACAGACAGATGATATTTCATAACTTTGGCATTAATTTCTGGCATATCAGCAAGGACCCAAGCAAAAACATCTACATGTCTCCGTAAGAATTTGATGAGATGCCCTCGCACCTCTTCTCTTAGATTGGAACCAATCTGCACTGTATGATCCTTATTTCCATCATTCAATGGGACTGAGATAAGATCTTTCATGGGCTCTTCTCATTCTTTTGTAAGATCATCCTGGATGTCCAACCCATCAACTAGGCATGGGTCAGACTACTCATCCTTTTACAAGGCAATTGAATAGCAATGTCTTGTCAAAACTTGGTCTCCTCTGACCTCTCCAATCCCGTAGCTTATTGAGAACTTCATTTTTAGATAGTAGGTTGACACTATTATCTGAAGCACATTTAGGCTAGGTTGGCGAAGAATTGCATTATAAGTGGATGGAGCTTTTACCACCAAGAAATCTACTTGTGCCTTGAACTACTTCGGATATCATCTTGCAGCCATAATTAAAGTTATCACACCTTCGACTGGCACTGCATCACCAGTAAAGCCAACTAATGAGGAGCTTATTGGTCCAAGTTGGTTATTAGGTATGCATATTTTGGAGTAAGCATCATAAAATAAGGCATCGATCGAACTTTTATTATCCACAAAAATATAGCGTACATCATAGTCTATGATATTTAAAGTTATTACAACCACGTTGCTATGCGAAAATTGAACTTCTTGTGCATCTTCTTTGATGAAGGTGATGGTTCCTTAATTCTCCATCTTTTGGCCAACCCTTCAGATCCGCCAGCCTCCTCTCATCGATGTCCCCAAGAGATGGTATTGATGATGCCAAGAGGTGGCCGATCTCCTTGGTGCTCCTCCCTCCTCAATGGTTCTAGTTGCGGTAGTGCCCTCAGTCGATCTTTTCTTATCTCAGGCCAACGTCATAGAAATCGGCCAAGCCAGCCTTGCTTGATGAGCTCCTCGATCTTGTCTTGGAGCTCGATACACTCTTTAGTATCGTGATCATGGTCATGATGGTATAGATAGTACTTGTTAGGATTGCGCTTGCCAGGATGAGTGCACATCCTTTTCAATCTTGATAGCTGCTCCTTGATCTCCATCAACACTTGAGTCTTCGGAGCATTGAGGGAGGCATCATTATGGAACCTTCTGGGAGGAGAGCCCCTTCGTACCTTTCTATCAAGGCTTCTTTGATGGCAAGCTCAAGGATGAGTTTGGGCTTGTTTACGCTCAGGGAGAGTTCGAGAGTGCGATCGAACTTCATTCGATTTCTCTTCAACTGCAGGCTTGCTAGACTCACTTGCCTACCGCTCTCTTGTAGCTTCCACGTCCTTTAGTTAGAAGGCTTCTTTAGCTTGGGCATAGCCTTCAGTCCGAGCTAGTAGGTCAACAAAGTCCCTGGCATACTTCTTCTTTAGGGAGAATAGTAAGTCATTCTTCTGAAGACTGCCCTTCAATGTGGCTTTGGCGATAGATTAGTCCAAGTTTCAGACCTCTAGTACAGCTGTGTAGAAGTGGTTGACAAAGGCTCAGATGGACTCCCCTTCCTATTACTTAATGTTGATGAGGTAGTCTGAGCCTTACCTGGGACGTCGATTGGTGATGAAATTAGCTACAAACTAATGGATCATTTAGTCAAAGAAGAAGATTGGTTGTTTGTTAGATGTGTGCCCTAGAAGTAAGATTGGCTATCACTTGTAATACACTTCTAAGAGTAATTTTATAATTTTGACTATAAATTAATAAATCAATTATTTTCTATCATAGTGTATATTTAAAAGTGTCTATGATACATCCTTTAAGTTAATGGTAATGACAATTCATAATTTCAAGAGTTGAAAATTTAAGACATGAATTTTTATAACAAACTCATAAACTACTCCCGACTGTAGGATCATCATGAGGATGGTGATCGATCCATAAGATTGGTGTATGATCGCTTTCTTAGGATATACGTATCTTGAGTCTATGGTGTAGAGACATCAGAGCAAGAGTATAGATACTCGTTAGAGAATGAGGGCACTAAGCGTAACCTCCTCGAATAGTCATAAGGAAGTCAACCTTCTCATCGATGATGACTCGATACTGTAGTGGTGTGTCTGGTTCTTTGCCCTAAGGTGCATCGATAGTTCACCTAGAGGATGTTATAGTTTGACTATATCATAACTCGATCTCTAAGCCATTTGGAATTTTAAGGTGTATGTTGGCTATAGATGTTTATTGTAGAAATTGGATTGCACCAATAGGAGATCTATCTACCTCGATAGATGAGTAGCCCTATGATAATCATGAGATTGAGTCCATAAGCCCATGACCATGGTAGAGTGAAGATGATAGAAAGAGTTTCTATTAGGATTTCACATTGGACTCAAATCGAATGATTAATTTATATGATGGATATTGGGTTTGACGAGTTAACCTTAACTCTAATCCTGTTGGAGCTCAAGATAGAAGAACCCAATCACATAGGTAACTATACCGAGAGGTTCGCTTTCAGTTCTGATGGATTGCCACCATGTACTGCAAGGTGTCACTAGGGGATTTTGAGAGCAATTAGGATGATTTTGATTATCAATCATTCTAATTATATGAATCAGAAAAGTTCTGATCCATCGAAAGGTATTTTGATGATGTCAATGATGGAGATCATGACATATCTCATTACCATAAAGAATTAACCTAACTGGGTCATACAAATAATGATTTGGATCTAGATGTCATCAATTAAGCTAAGCTAATTTGATTGATTTGGATTAGATCCAATCAGGTTCAAGATAATCATGCTAGCACATGATTGAGCCTGATTTTCTCTTTCTAAAATCTTTCTGATTCATTGCAATCAAGTTAAATTTGATTTGACTCATTCTTTTATTTAGAATAAGTTTATTTTCATCTGACAAGAATAAGTCTAGGTCAGATTAATTATAGAAATTAAATTCATTCATAGTCAAATTGGACTAGGGTCAAAAGTTGACCCGTTTGAGAGAATTGAGGGTCACCTGATCAAATGCTTTTAAAAACTTTTTAAAAATATATTTTGATTTTTTTTTTGGATATGTGATAGAGCATGAGCTATGAATTTGGTGTACCAAATTTTATGATTTTTGGAGGTATCTAGACTATGTTATGATAGAGTTTGATTTGGATCAAAATCTTAAGGGAAGAGTCCTAGGCGCAGTGGACTCTTCCTTATCTACTCATGTCGACACCTTTTTGAATCATTTTTGGCAAAAAAAAAAAGATGAGATCTGATGGTTTCTCATGGAGATAAAATAAACAAGTTATTTTGGTCAAAAGGAACTCTAAGTAGGCATTGGACATAAAAGCCTTTCTCATGTCAAAGTGCATTCGATGCAAGAAATAATTTTCCATGCCCAAAGTCTGACATCCCTAATATCCCACACCCCCTCTATCCTCTCTCTTCTTCTTTTCTACAAGTCTAAAAAGTTAGGTAAAAACCTAAGAAGAAGGTCCATGATTTTTGGCATAATATTCAGGATCTACGCGATGATGTCCGTGTGATGGACGGGCTGCCTTCAAAAATTATTTTGAAGGTTCTTCGGATCAGATCTAGTCTAATTTTTGGAAAAAGATTCATGAGGAGAAGATATTCAGATCCTACCTGAGTAGATACTGGTAGAGACTAGGTGCATGCATGGCTTCTTCTAGAACCTCAGAAATCAATAGGATCATTACAGGATAATTAGATTACCTAATCAGGTACTTTAAATTAAACATAATTTAATTTTAATTTTTAGTTTTTAATATCAGATCAGTATGATTAGATCTGAGAACTCTTAGATTTGATCAGATTGTTTAAAGACTTTTAGAAAAATCTTTCTCAGATCTGATCAAATCTACACGATCCTATGGCGAAAAATAGTATTTTTCCTTCAACTGATTTCAGAGCCAGGTTAGCAATTTTCCAGATCTACCTTAGATTTGATTTTATTTCTGTTTATGATCTGATATTAAAAAGTTTTAGATATCACATTAGATATGATTAGATCTGAAATCAAGAAATTAAAAATTAAATAATTTAGATCTAATATGTATGAGATGCATGACTAGACTAGGTATAGAATAGTTCTATGTATAGTCTAGTATGATCATATATTTAATTTAATTAAATATGATTTTAGATCTATTTAATTTTATTTTTTTGATGTTATAATTATTTTAATCAGATCTAAAAATAAAAAATAAGGTTTTTAATTTTTGATTTATTTATATGAGATATAAAAGCTGCATGCTTAAACTAGTAGTTCTATAAGATGTCTAGAATAGTTTTAATTTTGATATGATCATATTTAAAATTTTATTTTTAAAATTTAATATATGATATTTTAGATCTAAAAATATGCATATTGATGATACATGAGATGTATGCAAGACATGTATTAGTTAGGACTTTTTATATGGGATATATGATCTAACTAGTTTTGTAGTAAAAAATTATATTTCTGATTAAGGAGTTCTCCATGGCCGTCCAGTCATAAAAATAAAGTAGAATTTAAAGACCCTCTCCTTCCATTCGATGGGATATTCTTATGGCATGTAGGGGTGCTACGCGTTTATCCCTAATCAGAAATCAAAACTTATTTTTCTGCAAAACTCAAGATCCTGAAACCCTAGGATTTCTATTACATATTTTGTTTATAAATCCAAAACATAATTAAGAATTAAGATTATAAAATTAATTAGATCTAAAACTATAAATTTTAGATTTAAGATATATTCATAAAATTGGGTTCGGGCTTGGGTTGCTTAATTAGGTTTAGCGGTTGATCAAACCAAATCAAGAGTTTGTTAGGTAGGATCAAAGAAAGCTTAGATTTGACCAGCCGAATAGGATTAAGTCTGGATCAAGATCGAATCACATTGAGATGTGACTCGATCAAATCAAGATCTAATTTGGCTTCGTGGTTCAAGCATGGATTGTAGGCTAACCTAATTGATTCTAATTAGTTAATTTGGTGTCTAAGATAAGTTTGACAGATACAATCGACTAGTTTTTAATTGAGAGCTACTCGACTTGAATGCATTCTTATCGAGTTAATGGCATATCCCTTCCACCGATCTCAGTTACCTAGCCATTTATATCGATCCAATTCTGATTTGAGATGGCTAACAATTCGAGCCAACCCATGCCACTAGGTTAGTCATAATTATTATGACTAAGTCAAGTCAAGTTTAAAGAGACCTAAATTAAATCTTTCTAAGAAAATATTAAGTCTAAGATCTTCTACCATTGTAGATGTGCGGGCCTTTCTCGGGGTTGATTGTTCTCGATTGGATATAGTGGTTTAGTTGTACCAAAAAGATGCAACCATATCTATTAGGCATTGGTTGCATTGGGTTGGAGGATGGGTTGGACAATATTTCAGATACGATGAGGAATCCAATTAGAAATCTAATTTGTGCAAATGGTGGATCTGACTTAACTAAGGAGTGGATCAATATTTCAGACATGGTGAGATTCATGAATTAGAGATCAAGTTTGGGTGCACCATGATTAGAGAATCATTGGACAAGAGTTGTCCACTCATCGGTTTACTCATCACCAATAATTGTTATGTGAGGTGGTGAGTCAATTGGTGGGACCGCACCATCCACTAAAAATCTACAATCATAGATATTTTTGCATCTCTATCAAGAAAGTGTAGGGATCTGAGTAAATAGTGAGAGCCTAATTTATTTAAAAATAAAATTTCTAAATAAATTATTAAAGTCTAATTATAAAATCTAACTAGAAACTTTGACTCTCTGCAGGAAAATGTCCACATCCAACCCACTAGCCCATATCCTGGACACCCATAGACTGATTGAACCCAACTATAAGAATTGGCTTCAAAACTTCAAAATTATTTTCGATTCTAAGAAGTTGACTCATGTGTTAGAATAGGATCCTCCCACCTTACCAACCCAACCATCCACTAATCAGAATGCATCTCTCGAGAAGTAGATGGATGAAGATAATAAAACCAGGTATTACATGTTGGGCTCGATGTCTGATGAGCTCCAGTGCCAACATGAAGACATTATGACTAGCCGCCAAATGTTGGCTCACCTGCAAGAGTTGTTTGGTGAATAGAGTCACGCGCCAAATATCAAGTCACTAAAAGACTTTTTAAGGCTCAAATGCATGATGGGCAGTCAGTCCAACATCATTATCTTATGATGATCAAGGATTTGGAAGAGCTTGAAAAGCTCGGTGTCAAGTTAGATCAGGATCTACAAACTGACATAATTCTACAGTCCTTGACTAATGCGTGATGAACTACCATAAGCATAAACTTTAGAACACCTTGGCTGAGCTCATGAATATGCTGGTTACTGCTGAGCTTTCTATGAAAAGTTGTAAGGCTCAGTACTTGCTGTAGAGCAGACTTCTTCCAAGAGAAAGTCTTTTGAAATGAAGAAAAAGTCCATGAAGAAGTAGAAGATAAATGGTGAGAAGAAGAAGAAGACAGAGCCAAAGAAGAAGGCCGCTAACAAAGAAAAATAATTTCGTTGCAACACTAAAGGCCATTGGAAGCAAAACTACCCTCTTCACCTGGCCAGCCTGAAGAACAAGAAGGAGATAGGTCCTTCTAATGGTATGCTCATTATGGAATCTAATCTTATGACTTTTTCTGCATCCAGTTGGATGTTTGACTTTGGTTCTAGTGCTCACTTGTACACTTCTATGCAGGATCTTAAGGATAGCAAGAGGCTGAGGGATGATGAAATTATCCTACACATCGAGAACAGAGCAAGAGTTGCTGTTGTGGCCATGGAAACCTATCCTATGTGATTACCATCAAGATTAGACTTAGTACTTAGGAACTATTTTTATTTGCTTGCAGCAAGCAAGAATTTGATTTCTATTTCATGTTTAGCATTGGAAGGCAATGTAATTAGTTTTCTTAAGGACTATTGTAATATTCCTTATGAAAGAAATAAAATTACTAGTGGTTTTCTTATAAATGGTCTCTATTAGTTACATATTGATGTTTCTATTTTTAATATCGAGCAAAACATGAATGCCATAGGATCAAAGCAACCTAAGAATAGTCTAAATGATAGATGTCTTTGACACCTTAGACTAGGTCATATAGTTGAAGACAAAATTAATAAATTGAATAAATTTGGGCTATTAAGTTCGTTGACTTTCGAGTCATATCCAATTTATGAATCGTACCTTCACGATAAAATGACCAACCTTTCATTTATGGGACACTGAAAAAGGGCCACAGACCTACTTGTCCTAGTACATACTGATGTATGCGGCCCATTTGATGTGCCAACTAGGGGTAAGTACATCTACTTCATCATCTTTATCGATGATTTATCTCGGTATGGGTATGTGTATTTGATGTGATACAGGTCTGAAGCTTTTGAAAAGTTTAAGAAATTCATACTTGAAGTAGAAAAATAAATAAAAACATCTATTAAGATTCTTTGATCAGATCGAGGAGGCGAATACCTTAATCAAAAATTTTTAGACTATCTTAAGGATAATGGCATAGTCTCACAATGGACTCCACCTAGAATGCCTCAACTCAACGGAGTTTTAGAATGGAGAAATTGGATCCTATTAGATATGGTTCAATCTATGATGAGCTTCACGGACCTTCTTGAGTTTCTTTGGGGACATAGTCTATTAACCGCTATATATCTATTGAATAGGGTTCCATCTAAAATTGTTCCTACCACACCATATGAGATTTGGCATGGTAAGAAACCAAATCTGAGTCATCTCAAAATTTGAGATTGTCCGACCCATATCAAGAGACAACAGATGGACAAATTAGAGTCTAGGTCCTTTAGAGCTTGATTTATTGGATAACCTAAAGAGTCATTAGGATATTTTTTTCTATCTCCCAGAAGATCATAATATGATTATGAGTCGACATGCCATCTTTTTTGAAAAATAGTTTATTCAAGATAATGACATTAAAAGATAGATTAAGCTCGAAGATAAAATCTCCCAAGAGCTACGAGCCAAGGAACCTATGGAACTCAATCAAATTGAGCCAGTTCAATCACTACCTCATCCACCTCGTAGATCAGAAAAGATTTTTCATCTCCCTAGAAGGTACTTAGGTACTATTTCAGAGGATGTAGAGAAAATATTTCTTATTGGAAAAGGGGTTCATGGTGATGATCCCAAAATCTATGATGAGGCGATATTAGATATTGACTCTAAGAAATGGTTAGAGAAAATGAAGTCAGAGATTGACTCAATGCACTCAAACCAAGTCTGGACCTTTATAGATCCACCTGAAGGTATAGTACCTATTGGGTGTAAATGGATTTTTAAGAGAAAGATAGGTGTCGATGGAAATATAGAGATATTTAAAGTAAGGCTCGTAGCAAAAGGATATAGTCTACGCGAAGGCATTGACTATCAGGATACTTTTTTGCCAGTAGCCATGCTCAAATCCATTCGTACATTGCTTGCTATTGTAGCCTATTTTGATTATAAAATTTGACAGATGGATGTGAAAATAACATTCATAAATGGATATCTTGAGGAAGATATCTGTATGGAATAGCCACTGATTTCACATCCAGTGATACTGATCATAAGGGCTGCAAGTTGCAAAAGTCCATATATGGACTTAAGCAAGCATCTCAGAGCTAGAATGCTTGTTTTAATGATGTGATCAAATTATTTGGATCATCAAGAATGAAGAGGAGCCCTATGTTTTCAAAATGGTCAGTAGGAGCACTGTTATCTTTCTCGTACTGTACATGGATGACATTCTCCTAATTGGGAATGATATTCCCATATTGATCATAGTTAAAATATGGTTGAATTCTCTATGAAAGACCTAGGAGCGGCATCATTTATTCTAGAAATTAAGATCTATAGAGATCGACTAAATAGGATGCTAGGTCTCTAATAGAAGATGTACATAGAGGAGATGCTAAAGAGGTTTAGCATGAAAAACATCAAGAGAGATTTGGTGCCCTTCAGACATGGCATTCATCTCTCTAAGAAGATGTGTCCCAACACATCTGAGGAGATTGAATGCATGAGTAAGATCCCTTATGCTTCAGCAATAGGAAGCCTCATGTATGCCATGCTATGTATACAATCTGATATTGCCCATGCTATGAGTGTCACGAACAGGTATCAGTCGAATTCAGATGAAGAGCACTGAACTTCTGTGAAATGTATCCTTAAGTACTTGAGAAGGACTAAGGATATATTTCTAGTCTTTCGTAATGGAGAACTCCAGGTCTAGGAATATACAGACTCAGATTTTATATCCAAAATAGATGATTGAAAGTCTATCAGGAATGCACGCTCTTTCCATATGGATCGATGTGGCCGTCGGTGATTAGCCAAGCAACAAGAAAGTACTTCTTAAAGATTTAATATGGAAGCATGATCAAATAACTCAAGGAATAGAGAAGAAGAGAAGAAGAGATTTCTAGGAGAAAAGAGCTTTTATTCCATATATTTTAGCACTCTTATAACCTTGACCTATTTTCAGTATATATACTTTACAAAGGGTTTAGCCCAAGCTCATAGAAAAACTCTCTAAACCCAAACAACACACATACACAAAATAATAACCTGCGACCTAGTTCTGTACCATGGGTTGTTTGGATTTGGAGAGCTTTTCTATGAGCTTGGACTTGACCCTTTATAAAGTATATATACTGAAAATAGGTCAAGATTGTAAGAGTGCAGAAATATACTGAATAAAAGCTCTTTTCCTCCGAAAATCTTTTCTCTTCTTCTTTATTCTTTGAATTGTTTGATCGTTCTTTCACATTAAATCTCTGAGAAGTACTTCCTTGTTGCTTGGCTAATCACTGACGGCCATGCTAATCCATGTCGGAAGAGCACGCATTCTTGACAATTTGGTATCAGAGCAGTGTTGCGTGGAAGGAAGGAAGACACCTAGGATTTACTACATCCAGAATCTGTTGCACCAAGTTTTATACTAAAACTTTTAGTTTGCTTCATGGTTGTCTCTAGATTGAGGTGGAGATTGTTTACATGAAGGGACAGTGATACAAAAGTTTGGAAAGAGGATTTAGGACTAGTTAGATCTTCTTTGAAGGATAATTTTGCTAGTGTGTGAGATCGTGAAGGGTGTTAGGGATCTATTCTTGATTTATTTGAAGTCATGGGATCAAGTGTATTCGAGGTGAATTTTGAGAAGTTCGATGACAAGAAAAACTTTACTCTATGGCAGCAAAGAGTAAAGGACTTGTTGGTTCAGCAGAGGATCTACAAGGTCTTGATAAAAGAAATGTCAAAAAAGATCAGTACTGAGGATTGGAAAGAGTTAGAGAAAATTGCTTTTTGCACAATCTGGATGTGCTTGGTCGATCAAGTTTTGCCCGAGGTTTGCACATAAACTGCGGCAATAGAGCTCTGGGAGAGACTGGAGAATACATACATAGGGAAGAACATGACGAACAAGCTATGGTTGAAGAAACAGCTGTATAGTTTGAGAATGCCCGAAGGCAGAGATCTTGTTGCACATATCCAAAGGTTCAATCAGGTGTATTTTAAGGTGATGAGTTTGGATGTGAAGATCGATGACGAGGATCGGGCATTGCTGCTATTATGTTCTCTCCTAGGTACGTATGATGGTCTCATAACAATTTTAGTTTATGAAAAGAAGACCCTAAACTATGAAGAGGTTGTTGGTGTGCTCAGATCAAATGATCAAAGAAAAAAATCTACAAAGAAAACCCTAAGTCTGAGATCTTGGCTGTGAACAAAAGACAAGGAAGATCAAAGGAGAAGACAAGAGAAAAATCCAAGGGCAGGTTAAAGTCTCACAATCAGAGGAACATGACATTGAAATGTTATAAATATCATCAGTCTGGACACTTAAGGAGAGATTGTCTCCTTTTGAGATCAAAAAAAGGAAAGGCCAGCAAGAAATATGATATAGCTTCTATGAGCAGTAGAGAAGACCTGCTAGTTATATCAAATGGATCCATAGAGTACGATACTATATGGATATTGGATTCAGCATGCTCGCACTACTATACTTCTCATCGAAAGTAGTTTGCTACCTACCAGAAGGTCAATGGTGGAAGTGTTAGCCTTGGAGATGATCATCGATGTAAAGTAGCTAGAATTGGCTTTATCAGGATAAGGATGTACGATAGGATCATTCGTACATTATCGAATGTGAGGCATGTATCGAAGTTGAAAAAGAATTTAATTTCTTTAGGCTACTTGGAGGAGCAGGGTTATGCTTTTAGTAGCCAGGCTGGGAGTGGATGTTTGAAAATTTCCAAGAGAGCTTTGGTAGTGATGAGAGATAGAAAATTGAGCAACAATATTTACAGAATCGAAGGCTCAGTGATAAATGATAGTGCAGAGGTGCTAGCAGCGGCATAGGAGGAGCAGATTTTATATCAACTATGGCACTATCAGATGGGTCATATGAGTGACCGTGGGCTCATTGAACTAAGTAGAAGAGGTATGATCTCAGACCTGAAGAAGGAGGGCATAGATCTTTGTAAGCCATGCATCTTTGGCAAACAACATAGGACAAAGTTTGCTAGAAGTACCAAGTGCAGTGAGGGAGTGCTGGATTTAATAACCTCAAATGTGTGGGGACCAGCTTCAATATCAGCTAGAGGTGGGGCAAAATACTTTGTCACTTTTATTGATGATTTCTCAAGGAAGGTATGGGTTTATCTGATCAGAGAAAAATCAGAGGTGTTTGTCTGGTTCAGAGCCTGGAGAGCTGAAGTTGAGGAGTCAGGAAGATAGGTGAAGTATCTAAGATCGGACAATGGAGGGGAGTATACTAGCCTAGAGTTCAGAAGGCACTATAAGGAAAATGGCATCAAACGCCATTACACGATGAAGATGACTCCCCAGCAGAATGGTGTCACAGAAAGGATGAATCGGATACTGATCGAGAAGGCATGGAGTTTGAGGCTGCAGACATCAAACCAATGTTCTTTTAGGATGATGCTCTCTCTTTTTCTTGTTTTCTTGTAAATAGGTCCCCTCATTATAAGCTGAACGGAGGCATTCCAGAGGAGGTCTAGAGTGGGAAGGTGGAGCATAGCCACCTGAAAGTCTTCGGTTGCACAGCCTATGCACATGTGAAGGAAACTGATAGGAGCAAATTGGATCCGAAATCTTAAAAGATGATATTCGTAGGGTATCCATAAGGAGTCAAGGAGTACCTACTGTGGGATTCTCAGGCACCGAGGTTAGTGATTAGTAGGGACATTATCTTTGATGAGAAGATCATCTTGAGGAGGTTTGGGATAGATGAAATTAGAAAAACAAAGGTGAATAGCGGTGGCCAGTCAGAGAATGATGGCTTGCAGGTTACATCCATTTACAGGAGTATTCCTGTTGAGGTTGAGCTAGGCATAAAAGTATTATCTTAGATTGAAAATCAGCATGGTGGGCTGGTAGTTCAGATAGATGTGCAGGAGCAGCCACAGACATCAGACAGAGATATGCCAGTGGAAGTGGCTTTGCACAAGCCCCAGCATACTATTAGGAGGCCGATCAGATATGGCATTGATGAGGTTATCTCCTATGCACTCATCACTACTAATGAAGATTCAGAGAATTATGCAGAGGCCATAGAGAGTGAGGATCATGATTCATAGATACAGACCATGATGGAGGAGATGGAATCATTCAAGAAGAATCAGACATGGCAGCTGATAGATCTTCCAGAGCGTGCTCAACCTATTGGCTTAAAGTGGGTGTTCATAAAGAAAGAAGCACCTTCAGAATAAGGAGGATTCAGATTCAAAGTAAGGCTAGTAGCAAAGGGATACTCACAAAGGGAAGGGATTGACTACACAAAAATTTTCTCTCATGTGGTGCGTCATACATCTATTCAAGTTTTGTTGTCACTGGTGGCACAGCATAACATGGAATTTGAATAGATTGACATGAAGACGGCCTTCCTTCATGGAACTATGGAGGAAAGAATCTACATGAAGCAGGCAGATGGTTTCATGGAGATGAGATAGGAAGAAAAGATGTGTTTACTCAGAAAGTCTTTGTATGGCTTGAAACAATCCCCTTGTCAGTGATATCGAAGGTTTGATAGCTTTATCATGAGCCTAGGTTTCAGCAGATGTGAATATGATTGTTGTGTCTACATCAAGAATGTAGATGAGGAGGATGACCTATACCTATTATTGTATATAGATGATATGCTCATAGCCAGTAAAAGCATGAATGCTGTGAAAAGGTTGAAAAGGGCATTATCATCTGAGTTTGAGATGAAGGATTTGGGTTCAGTTGAGAAAATCTTTGGAATGGAGATTTGCAGAGATAGGTGCAAAGGAGTACTCCATTTGTCATAAGAAAAGTATGTCTATAAGATTCTGGAGAGGTTTGGGATGGAGAAGGCCAAACTTGCAGAGATGCCATTATCGAGCCAGATGTCTCTCTCCAAGTTATAGAGCCCCCAGTTAGAAGAGAAGAGAGAGTACATGGAACGAGTCCCTTATAAAAATGTTGTAGGCAGTGTGATGTACACTGTGGTGTGCTATAGACCAGATATAGCACATGCAGTGAGCATGGTTAGTAGATATATGGCTAACCCTAGGAAGGAATATTGGAATGCATTGAAATGGATATTGAGATATCTGCATGAAACAAGGGATTATGGTTTAGTATTTGGTGGGTAGCCGGGAGGATTTGGAGAATAATCTATAAAGATATATGAAGGTTCAGGTCCTCTGGAAGGATTTATTGATGCAAATTATGCTGGTAATCTTGATACAAGGAGGTCTACTACTAGATACCTCTTCTGCATATGTGGTGGACTGGTGTCTTAGAGATCAATCCTTCAGCCAATCATGGCTTTGTCTACCATAGAGGCCGAGTACATTGGGATAACGGAGGCTGCAAAAAAAGCTCTTTGGCTTAGGAGGCTGATTGATGAGTTGGGGTGGAGTAGAGCAAGGTTACACTGTTCAGTGATAGTCAGAGTGCTCTGCTATTGGCACAGAACCCAGTCTATCATGTGCACACAAAGTATATAGACATGAGGTACCACAGGATTAGAGAACTAGTGGAGGAGGGTGAAGTCGAACTTATGAAGGTCGATACAAAGGAGAATCATTTTGATGCACTTAAGAAGGTACTCACCAGTGATAGCTTTCAGAGATGTATGGCACGAATGGGTCTGTTGAGAAGAGATGAGTTCACAAGGACTTGAAAGCACCAAGATGGAGAATTTGAGCTCAGTAGTGGCACTTTCAAGTCTTGAAAACATGAGAAGACAGGTCATGCGAAGACAGAAGGGAGCCAAAAGAGAAATCAGCTCTCCTAGCAAAATTCAAAAATTGGGCCAGCTCACCCTGAGATTGAGCCGACTAAGTTGGGAACTAGGCCGGCTATGTTGAGGACTGGGTCGGCTAGATCTTAAAGAAAAATTCAGATAGAAAGTAGCATTTTTGGGCTATTGGCATGGTACACAACTGGGTTGGGTCAGTCTGGGACTGAGCCGACCCAGTCGCAAGTTAGTTGGCTTAGTCTGAAACTAGGTCGACTCAATTTTTATGGATTATTATTTTATGTATGTGAGTTGTTTGGATTTGTAAAGTTTTAATATGAGCTTGAAGTTGACCTTTTGTAAAGTATATATACTGAAAATAGGTCAAGATTGTTAGTGTGCTGAAATATACTGAATAAAAGCTCTTTTCTTCCAGAAATCTCTTCTTCTTTATTCCTTGAATTGTTTGATTGTGCTTCTACATTAATCTCTAAGAAGTACTTCCTTGTTGCTTGGCTAATCACAGGCGGCCACGTTGATCCATGTGAAGGGAAATCCTGATTTCCCGGTCCAGGTTCGTTCAGATCTGATTAGATCAAGAGATATATTTCAAAAATTTTCTCTTGACCTTAATCAGATCTTGATATGTTTCAGATCTGATTATTATTATTTTAATAAATAAAATAAAATAAGATAAATTAAATCAAATTCAATTTACCTGATTTGGGTAATCCTATTACCCTGTAGATGATCCTGATTGCAGCGGAAGGTTCTGGATCTTAGCCACGCAAGCGCCTGGCCTCTACCGGTATCCACTCGGGTTGGATCTGGAGAACCTCTTCTTCTCTATCACACCTCCAAAAATCAGATCTGGATCTGATTTGGAGGATCTTCAAAACTCTTTTGAAGATCTGCAGTCGTCCTTTTGCAGCAGCGCAGCCTTCTTGCTTTTGATCGCCTTTCCTTGATTTGAATCGCACCAAACTAAGTCCAAAACACTTTTGGACGTGGAGAGCAAGGGGAGAAGAGAGTATGGCGTGGAGAAGGAGGGGAGAGGCAGCCTTGGACGTGGGAAATCTCTTTCAATAAGACTTTAACTTCACTTAGGATTAGGGTTGGGCGCAGGGTCTTATTTATAGACCTCTTGTGATCCAACTCCTCTTCCTCTCAACCAATCACAACCCTTTGTGAAATCAGATCTAAATCTGATTGGTTGAAAAAGAGACCCCTGGATTCCTCCTTAGAGGGCGCCTAAGACCAGTCAAACTGGATTCTTAGTAGAACTCTAATTGGAATCCTAAAGGGAGGTGGAGTCCTTGTCCAACAAGGACTCCTAGGCGCCTCCTAC
>QRFJ01003305.1:114408-132019 GCA_006176705.1 Cocos nucifera
AAGAAGGCGATGTCAAAGGAAAGTGTTTCCATTGCAACAGCGACGGCCATTGGAAGCGGAACTGCCCTACTTACCTGGCCACCCTGAAGAACAAGAAGGAAGGTCCTTCTGGAGGTATGCTCGTTATTGAGTCTAACCTTACGGTTTCTTCTGCATCCAGTTGGGTGCTTGACTCTGGTTCTAGTGCTCATCTGTGCACTTCTATGCAGGGTCTTGAGGATAGCAGGAGGCTGAGGGATGGAGACATGATCCTACGCATCGGTAATGGAGCAAGAGTTGCTGCAGTAGCCGTGGGAACATACCCTCTTCGATTACCATCTGGTTTAGACTTAGTTTTAAAAGACTGTTATTATGTGCCTGCAGCTAGCAGGAATTTGATTTCTGTTTCATGCTTAGCACAAGAAGGTTATGTGATTCACCTTCTTTAAGGACCATTGTAACATTCTTTATGAAAGAAATAAAATTGCAAATGGTTTCCTTATTAATGGTCTTTATCAGCTACATATTGATGTACCTTTCTAACTATCGAGCAAAACGTGAATGCCAAACAAATGACCTAGGGATAGTCCAAACGACAGATATCTATGGCACCTGAGATTAGGTCATATAGCAGAAGATAGGATTAACAAATTGGAGAAAAATGGGCTATTGAGTCCATTGACTTTTGAGTCATATCCAACTTGTGAATCTTGTCTTCAAGGCAAAATGACTAAACTCCCTTTTGTTGGACATGGGGAGAGGGCCACAGATCTCCTTGCCCTAGTACATACTGATGTGTGCGGCCCATTTGATGTGCCGGCTAGAGGCAATTTTGTCTACTTCATTACCTTTACCGATGATCTGTCTAGGTATGGGTATGTGTATCTTATGAGACACAAGTCTGAAGCTTTTGAAAAGTTCAAAGAATTCAGACATGAAGTAGAAAAACAAACTGGAAAAACCCATTAAGGTTCTTCGATCAGATCGAGGAGGTGAATACCTTAGCCGGGAATTCCTAGACTATCTTAAGGAAAATGGCATAGTCTCTCAATGGACTCCACCAGGAACACCTCAACTCAACGGGGTTTCAGAACGGAGAAATCGGACTCTATTGGATATGGTTCGATCCATGATGAGCTTCACAGACCTCCCTGATTTTCTTTGGGGACATTCATTATTAACTTCAATCTATTTACTGAATAGGGTTCCCTCTAAAACCGTTCCTACCACACCGTATGAGATATGGCACGGTAAGAAACCAAGTCTGAGTCATCTCAGAATTTGGGGTTGTCCGGCTCATGTCAAAAGACAACAAGCGGACAAGTTAGAGTTTAGGTCCTTTCAGAGCTCGATTCATAGGATATCCTAAAGAGTCATTAGGATACTATTTCTACATTCCAGAAGACCACAATGTGATTGTGAGTCGACATGCCATCTTTCTTGAAAAATAGTTTATTCAAGATAGCGGCATTGGAAAGCAGATTAAGCTTGATGAGAAAGTCTCACAAGCAGAACGAGCTAAGGACCAAGTGGAACCAAATCAGGTTGAGCCAATAAGAACACTACCTCCTCCACCTCGTAGATCGGAAAGAGTTTTCCCGTCCCCCTGAAAGATACTTAGGTATTATTTCAGAGGACGTAGAGGAAATGTTCCTCATAGGTAATGGTGCTCATGGTGATGATCCCAAAACCTACAACGAGGCGATATCAGATATCGACTCCGAGAAATGGCTTAGAGGCAATGCAGTCAGAAATTGACTCGATGCACTCAAACCAAGTCTGGACCTTGGTAGATCCACCAGAAGGTATAGTACCTATTGGGTGTAAATGGATCTTCAAGAGAAAGATTGGTGCAGATGGGAATGTGGAGACATTCAAGGCTAGACTGGTGGCAAAAGGTTATAGTCAACGCGAAGGCATTGACTATCAGGATACCTTTTCCCCAGTAGCTATGCTAAAATCCATCCGCACATTGCTTGCCGTTGCAGCCTATTTCGATTATGAAATATGGCAAATGGACGTGAAAACGGCATTCCTAAATGGATATCTTGAGGAAGATATCTATATGGAACAGCCGCTAGGTTTCACATCCAGTGATACTGATCACAAGGTTTGCAAGCTGCAAAGGTCCATATATGGACTTAAGCAAGCATCTCGGAGCTGGAACACTCGTTTCAATGATGTGATCAAAAAGTTTGGTTTCATCAAAAATGAAGAGGAACCATGTGTTTTCAAAAAGGGTCAGTGGGAGCGCTGTTGTCTTCCTCGTATTGTACGTGGATGACATCCTCCTTATTGGGAATGATATTCCCATGTTGACATCAGTCAAGATGTGGTTGTCCAAGGAATTCTCCATGAAAGACCTAGGTGAAGCATCCTTTATTCTAGGAATTAAGGTCTATAGGGATAGACCGAATAGGATGCTAGGACTTTCACAGAAGATGTACATAGAGGAAGTACTAAAGAGGTTTAGTATGGAAAACTCTAAGAGGGGATTAATACCCTTCAGACATGGTATTCATCTTTCCAAGAAGATGTGCCCCAGCACACCTGAGGAAATAGAACGCATGAGCAAGATCCCTTATGCTTTCTGCAATAGGGAGCCTCATGTATGCCATGCTATGTACACGACCTGATATAGCCCATGCTGTGAGTGTCACAAGCAGATATCAGTCAAATCCAGGTGAAGAACACTGGACTTCTGTGAAATGTATCCTTAAGTACTTGAGAAGAACTAAGGATATGATGTTGGTCTTTGGTAATGGAGAACTCCAAGTCCAGGGATACACAGACTCGGATTTCATGTCCGATATAGATGATCGAAAGTCGACATCTGGAAGTCTGTTTGTGTGCAATGGTGGAGCTGTCAGCTGGAAGAGTTCCAAGCAAACTGTGATAGCAGATTCCACCATGGAAGCAGAATATATAGCTGCATCAGAGGCTGCAAAGGAAGCATTCTGGTACAAGAAGTTTGCTGCAGAAATTGGAGTAATGCCATCAGATGCCATTCCTCTTTACTGCGACAACAATGGCGCCATAGCCCTTGCTAAGGAGCCGAGGTCTCACCAGAAAGTCCAAGCACATTGAGCGGCGATATCATCTCATCCGCGATTACCTTGAGAAAGGTTACGTTGAGGTCAAGAGAGTCAACTCCGCAGATAATGTGGCAGACCCACTTACAAAGCCGTTGGGCCAGCAGAAGATCGAAGCCCACCTTGAGAAGATGGGACTTAGACTTGTAGCCAATTGGCTTTAGGACAAGTGGGAGATTGTTAGATATATGTGCCCTAGAAGCCAGAATTGGCTGACACTTGTAATACACTTCTAGGGGCAAAATTATAATTTTGACTATAATTAATAAAATGGGTTATTTTCTATCACATATGTGTATTTAGTGTCTGTGATACATCCTTTGAGTTAATGGTAATGATAATTCATATTTTCAAGAGTTGAAAATTTAAGACATGAATAATCATTATTAACTCATAAACAGCTCCCGACCATAGGATCATCACGAGGATGGTGATTGATCCGGAAGGTTGGTGTACGATCGCTTCTCTTTAGTAGATGAGTCTTGAGTCTACGGTGTGGAGACACCGGAGCGAGAGTACAGGTACTCGTTAGAGAACGAGGGCACTGAGCGTGACCACCTCGAGTAGTCATTAGGAAGTCTACCTTCTCGTCAATGACTGACTCGATGCTGCAGTAGTGTGTCTGGTTCTTTGACCTGAGATGCATCGGCAGTTCACCTTGAGGGTGTTATAGTTTGACTACACCATTACTCGGTCTCCTAGCCATATGGAACCCTGAGGTGTATGTTGGCTATAGCATGTTCATTGTAGGAACTGGATTGCATCAAGATGGAATCTATCTACCTCGGTGGTAGAGGAGCAGCCCTATGATGATCATGAGAATCAAGTCCAGAAAGCCCATGGCCATGGCAGAGTGAAATAATAGAAAGAGTTTCTATTTAGATTTTCACATTGGACTCGAATCGAATGATTACATCATATGACAGAGACTAGGGTTTGACGAGTTCACCTTAACCCTAATCTGATCGGGGCTCAAGATAGAAGAACTTAATCACACAGGTAGCTGCACCAAGAGGTTCGCATTCAGCTCTGATGGGTTGCCACCATATACTGCTAGGTGTCACTGGTGGATTTTGGGAGCAATTAGAATGATTTAGATGATCGATCATTCTAGCTGTTCGAATCAGAAGAGTTCTGATCCATCGAAAGGAGTTTCGATGATGTCTATGATAGAGATCATGACATATCCCATTACCATACAGAACTGAACCTAACTGGGTCACACAAACAAGGGTTTGAATCTGGTGATCATCAATTGAACTGATCTAGTTCAATTGATCTGAATGAGATTCAATTAGGTTCAAGGAAATCGTGCTAGCACTCGATTGAACCTAACGTTCTTCTTTTACTATCATAAATAAGTTGTCCTGACTGAGCCAAAGGAGTTTGTGCTCAATCAGAGGCCTTCATATGGTCTGACTGGAGGTTGTCCAAGTCAGAAAAGGTTGTCTTATTTGTAAGACATTACCTGCCATTTTTGGTCACCTGCCATTTCTTGTTCTTTGACTTTGGTCAAAAGTCTACCTTTGACTGGTCAAACGTTGACCATTGACCCTTTGACTTTTGACCACATGTCATGCACCTATTGGAGAGCTGGTGGGGGCCTGTCCCCCTGCCAGAACCTGGCAAGGAGAAGGGCGCACGCCAAGGGTGGCGTGAGCCCAAGTAGGAGGCGCCTAGGAGTCCTTGTTGGACAAGGACTCCACCTCCCTTTTGGATTCCAATCAGAGTTCTACTAAGAATCCAGTTTGACTGGTCTTAGGCGCCCTCTAAGGAGGAATCCAGGGGTCTCTATTCCAACCAATCAGATTTAGATCTGATTTCACAAAGGGTTGTGATTGGTTGAGAGGAAGAGGAGTTGGATCACAAGAGGTCTATAAATAAGACCCTGCGCCCAACCCTAATTCTAATGCAATTCAATTGAGAAACCCCACGCCCCAAGGCTGCCTCTCCCCTCCTTCTCCATGCCATAGTCTCTTCTCCCCTTGCTCTCCACGTCCAAAAGGTGTTTTGGACTTAGGTTGGTGCGATTCAGATCAAGAAAGGCGATCAAAAGCAAGAAGGCTGCGCTGCTGCAAAAGGACGACTGCAGATCTTCAAAAGAGTTTTGAAGATCCTCCAGATCAGATCCAGATCTGATTTTTGGAGGTGTGATAGAGAAGAAGAGGATCTCCAGATCCAACCCGAGTGGATACCGGTAGAGGCCAGGCGCTTGCGTGGCTAAGATCCAGAACCTTCCGCTGCAATCAGGATCATCTACAGGGTAATAGGATTACCCAAATCAGGTAAATTAAATTTGATTTAATTTATCTTATTTTATTTTATTTATTAAAATAATAAGAATCAGATCTGAAACATATCAAGATCTGATTGAGATCAAGAGAAAATTTTTGAAATATATCTCTTGATCTAATCAGATCTGGACGAACCTGGACCGGGAAATCAGGATTTCCCTTCAATTATCAGGACTTTCAAAGAAGTAATTAGGCTCAGCAGTAACCAGCATGTCATAATTCGGCCAGGAAATTGAAGTTTATGCATGTGGTAAGTTCATGATGAACTGCCCATATGCATCAGTCAAGGATTGCAGAATTATATCATTCTGCAGATCCAAGTCCAACATTCACTCCGAGCTTCTCAAGCTCTTTCATGTCCTTGATCATCATTCAGATAGTGATCTTGGACTGACTGCCCATCACGCATTTTAGCCTTAAAATAGTCATTTTGTGACTCAATACTTGGCTGCGTGACTCTGGTCACCAAACATCTCTTGTAGGTGAGCCAACATTTGGTGGGTAGTCCTAATATCTTCATGTTGGCACTGAAGCTCATCAGACATCGAGCCCAACATGTAGTATCTGACCTTATTATCTTCGTCCATCCATTTATCAAGAGACGCTCTCTGTTCAGCGGATGGACGAGCTGGTAAGGTAGGAGGTCCTTGGTCCTAATACATGAGTTAACTTCTAGGAACCCAAAATAATTTTGATATTCTGGAGCCAATTCTTATAATTGGATCCGGTCAGTCTATGGGTGTCTAGGATATGTGCTAGTGGGTTAGATGCAGATATTTTCCTATAGAGAGTCAAAGTTTCTAGTTAGATATTATAATTAAGACTTGACCAATTTATTTAGAGATTTTATTTTTAAATAAATTAGCTTCTACTATTTTCTCGGATCCCTACACTCTCTCTATAGAGATGTAAAAATCTCCATGATTAATGATTTCTAGTGGGATGGTGCGGTCTCACCAACTGACTCATCACCTCACCTAACAGTTATTGGTGATGGGATTAGCCAATGAGTGAACAACTTTTGTTCAATGATTCTCTAATCATGGTGCACCCAAACTTGATCTCTAATTCATGAATCTCACCTGTATTCCAGAATATTGATCCACTCCTTAGTTAAGTCAGACCCACCATTTGCACAGACTGGATTACCTAATTGAGTCTCTCACCGTATCCTGAAATATTGAGCCCTAATCCATCCTCCAGCCCATAGCATCCAATGCCTAATAGACATGGTTGCATCTTTTTGGTGCAACTGAGCCACTGTATCCAGTCGAGAACAATCAACCCAAAAAGGGCCCGCACATCTACAATGGTGGAAGACCTCAGACTTAATCTTTTCTTAGGGAGAATTGATTCAGGTCTCATTAAACTAGACTTGACATAGTCATAACAATTATGACTAACCTAGTGGCATGGGTTAGCTCGGATTATTGACCACCTCAGATCAGAACTGTGTCAACAGATATGGCCAGGTAAGTGAGACCGATGGAAGGAATATGCCATTAACTCGTACAAGAACGCATTCAGAGGTCGAGTAGCTTCCAATTAAAAACCAGTCGGTCGTATCTGCCAGACTTACCTTAGACACCAAATTATTGAGCCAGAACCAATTGGGTTAGCCTACAATCCAGACTCTAACCACTGAGCCTAATTAGGTCTTAGCTTGATCGATCACTCACGTAACTCGATCTTGACCCAGACTTAATCCTATTAGGCTGGTCAATTTAAGCATTGTTGATCCCATCTAACCAACTCTTGATTCGGTTTGATCAACCGCTTAGACCTAATTGAGCTACCCAAGCCCGAACCCAATATTATGAATATGTCTTAGATCTAAAATTCTTAATTTTAGACCTTAACATATATTTCATAATCTTAATTCTTAATTAAGTTTAGGGTTCATAAATAAAATATGCACAATAAATCCTAGGGATTTCAGGATCTAGGATTTTTGCAGAAAGTAAGTTTTGGGATTTCTGATTAAGGAACGAACACGCAGCACCCCTACACATCATAAGAACACCCCATCGAATGGGAAAGGAGAGGGCCTTTAAACCCTTCTTCGTATTCTTATGATCGGACGGCCAAGAGGAATGCCTTAATCAGGAACATTCAATACTACAAAACTAATTAGATCTATATCATATATCTCATATATAAAAATTAGATCTAATCATAAAGGCATATTTTGCATACATCTCATGTATCATATCATGCATATTTTTAGATCTAAATTATCTCATAATAATCTAAAAAATTAGATTTAAATTGATCTAATCAAAATAAATTCTAATCTAGATAATTATGTAGAACTATTCTACAACTAGTCTAGACATGCATCAATCATATCTCATATGATCCATTTAAAATTAAATAATTTTTATTTACTATTTTTTAGATCATATGTTATAATAATTTATAATATCAAAAAATAGTAAATAATATGGATCTAAAATCATGATTTAATCAAATTAAATCAATGAATATGCAAGACTATTCTATAGAACTATTCTATTTTAGAACTAGTCATGCATATCTTGTAAATCTTAGATCCAAATCATTTAATTTTAATTTTTTCTGATTTTAGATCTGATCACATCTCATGTGACATCTAAAATCACCATTATTTTTAATTAAAAATTAAATTTTAAAATTAGATCTAAATAATTTTTAGAACCATGGCTCTGATACCAGTTGAAGGGAAAATCCTGATTTCTCGGATCCAGGTTCGTTCAGATCTGATTAGATCAAGAGATATATTTCAAAAATTTTTTTTTTGATCCATATCAGATCTTGAGATATTTCAGATCTAATTCTTATTAGATTTTAATAAAATAAAATAAAAAAGATAAATTAAATCAAATTTAATTTACCTGATTTGTTGGTAATCCTATTACCCTGTTGATGATCCTACTGATTGCAGCGGAAGGTTCTGGATCTAGCCACGCAAGCGCCTGGCCTCTACCGGTATCCACTCAGGTTGGATCTGGAGATCCCTCTTCTTCTCTATCACACCTCCAAAAATCAGATCTGGATCTGATCTGGAGGATCTTCAAAACTCTTTTGAAGATCTGCAGTCGTCTCTTGCAGCAATGCTGCCTTCTTCTTTTCTCGTCACCTTTCTCTTGCCTGGATCACACCAAACTGGGGGCCAAATCTTCTTGTGTGTGGAGAGGAGAGAGGGGACCAAAAGATGGCATGGAGGAGGGAGAGGGGCAGCCTTATGGCATTGGCTATTGGTTATTCTCTTCAAGGCTTGGCGCAGATCGGATTTTTATAGACCCTGCTACACCATGTAGTGCCACATCATCCTGGCCAATCACATCGCTTCATGCAATCTGATCTAAATTTGATTGGTAGGATGACATCACCTAATCTAATCAGATGAGAGCCCCCTCAAATCATCCTTAGGTGGCACCAAGACTGGTCAAAGCTAAGTCTTAGGCATCTTCCTAAGTTGATTCCAAAAAGCAATCTAGAGTCCCATCTGTATGGAACTCCAGGCATCCCTATCCATAGACGCACACCTCCCTAGGCATCCACCCCCTCCTTTTTAATTTTTAGCAAGTGGACAAGCTCCTATCTGCTCTCCTATGGGTGTATGACACATGGGCAGATGTCCAAGTGTCAAAGGTCAATGTTTGACTAAAGTTAAAAGACAAGAATTAGTAGGTGATGGAAAATGGCAGGTGTTGTCTCAAATTTATCTCATAAATTAAGACAACACTTTGCTGACCTAGACAAGCTCCAGTCAGACCAACTAAAGGCACCTGTATGAGCACCAATACATTTGGCTCAGTCGAGATAACTTTTAATGATAGTAGAAGGAGAACATTAGGCTCAATCATGTGCTAGCATGATTTCCTTGAACCTAATTGAATCTCATTCAAATCAATTGAACTAGGTTAGTCCAATTGATGATCACCTAGATCCAAACCCTTGTTTGTGTGATCTAGTTAGATTTAGTTTTGTATGGTAATGGGATATGTCATAATCTCTATCATTGACATCATCGAAACTCCTTTCCGATGGATCAGAACTCTTCTGATTCAGACAACTAGAATGATCGATCATCTAAATCATTCTAATTGCTCCCAAAATCCACCAGTGACACCTAGCAGTATATGGTGGCAACCCATCAGAGCTGAAAATGCGAACCTCTTCAGTGCAGCTACCTATGTGATTAAGTTCTTCTATCTTGAGCCCCGATCAGATTAGGGTTAAGGTGAACTCGTCAAACCCTAATTTCTATCATATGATGTAATCATTTACGATTCAAGTCCGATGTGAAAATCTTAATAGAAACTCTTTCTATTATTTCACTCTGCCATGGCCATGGGCTTATGGACTTGATTCTCATGATCATCATAGGGCTGCTCCTCATCTACCGAGGTAGATAGATTCCCTCTTGGTGCAATCTAATTCCTACAATGAACATACTATAGCCAACATACACCTCAAGATTCCGAATGGCTAGAAGACCAAGTTATGGTGTAGTCAAACTATCACACCCTCAAGGTGAACTGCCGATGCACCTCAGGTCAAAGAACCAGACACATCACAGTAGCTTCGAGCCAGTCATCGATGAGAAGGTAGACTTCCTTATGACTGCTCGAGGTGGTCATGCTCAGTGCCCTCATTGTCTAACGAGTACCTATACTCTCGCTCTGATATCCTACACCATAGACTCAAGACTCATCTACCATAAAGAAGTGATTGTACACTAACCTTCTAGATCAATCACCATCCACATGATGATCCTACGGTGGGGAGCATTTTATGAGTTAATAATGAAAATTCTTGTCTTAAATTTTCAACTCTTGAAAATAAGAATTATCATTATCATTAACTCAAGGAATATATCATAGACACTAAATACACATTTATGATAGAAAATAACCTATTTTATTATTTATAGTTAAAATTATAATTTTGCCCCTAGAGGTGTATTATAAGTGTCAGCGAATTCTGGCTTCTAGGGTACATATATCTAACATCTTCATCATCGACATCATTAAAATATCTTTCAATAGATCAGAACTTTTCTAATTCATACAAGTAGAATGATTGATCATCAAAATCATCCTAATTTCTCCCAAAATCCATCAGTGATACCTAGTAGTATATGGTGGCAACCCATCAGAACTGAAAGTGAACCTCTCCAAACAGTTACTTGTGTGATTGGGTTCTTCTATCTTGAGCCCCGACAGGATTAAGGTTAAGGTGAACTAGTCAAACCCAATGTCCATCATATGAATTAATCTTTTGATTTGAGTCTAATGTGAAACCCTAATAGAAACTCTTTATATCATCTTTACTTTGCCATGGCCATGGGCTTATGGATTCAATCTCAAGATTGTCATAGGGCTACTCCTCATCTATCGAGGTAGATAGATCTCTTATTGGTGCAATCCAATTTCTACAATGAACATGCTATAGCTAACATACACCTCAGGATTTTAAATGGCTAGGAGACCGAGTTATGATGTAGTCAAACTATAATACCCTCAAGGTGAACTGCTGACGCACCTTAGGTCAAAGAATCAGACACACCACTGCAGCATCGAGTCAATCATCGATGAGAAGGTAGACTTTCTTATGACTATTCGAGGTGCTAATGCTTAGTACCCTCATTCTGTAATGAGTACCTGTACTCTCACTCTAGTGTCTCCACACCATAAACTCAAGACACGTCTATCCTAAGAAAGCGATCGTACACCAATCTTCTAGATCGATCACCATCCTCATGATAATCCTACGATCAGGAGCAATTTATGAGTTAATTATGAAATTTCATGTCTTAAATTTTCAACTTTTGAAAATATGAATTATCATTACCATCAACTCAAAGGATGTATCACTGACACTTTTAAATACATAATGTGATAGAAAATAATCCATTTATTAATTTATAGTAAGAAATATAAAATTATCCTTAGAAGTGTGTTGGAAATAAACCCCTCTCCCACCGAAGTTCAGTCTGATGCTTTGCCTAATACAACTAGTAATCACAGAAGAACTTCGATTGAAAATTACTCCCCTAATGGATGAACCCCAGCCGAACTCTCCCAATGGATGAACTCCTTTCATATTTCTCCAGGAGTCAAACTCCTTCCAAATTTCTCCTTCAGTCAAATTTCTCTAAGAGCCAAATTCTTTTCGAACTCCTTCAGTAGTCGAATTCCTCTAAGAGCCGAACTCCTTTCGATCTCCTCCAGCAGTCAAATATTTTCTAGAGCCAAACTCCTTCCAAATTTTTTCTTCAGTCGAATTTCTCTAGGAGCCAAACTCCTTCTGGATTTCTCCAGCAGTTAGATTCCTCCAAGAGCCAAACTTCTTCCAAATTTTCTCTAGCAGTTGGATTCTTCCAGGAGCCGAACTCCTTTCAAACTTTTTCAGCAGTCGAATTCCTCCAAGAGTCAAACTCCTTTCGAATTTCTTCAGCAGTTGGATTTCTCCAAGAGCTGAACTTCTTCAGCAGTTGGATTCCTCTAGGAGCCAAACTTCTTTTAAATTTCTCCAATAGTGAGATTCCTCTAGGAGCCAAACTCCTCCAGTAGTCGAATTCCTTTAGGAGCCAAACTCCTTCCAAATTTCTCTAGCAGTCGGATTCTTTCAAAAGCCAAACTCCTTCCGAACTACTCTAGCAGTCAGATTTCTTCAGGAGCCGAACTTCTTCTAGACTTCTCCTTTAATCGAATTCCTCTAGGAGTCGAACTCCTTCCAAACTCCTCCAGCGGTCAAATTTCTTAAGGAGCTGAACTCCTTCTAGACATCTCCTTCAATCGGATTTCTTTGGAAGTCAAACTCCTTACAAACTTCTCCTTCAGTCGGATTTCGAACACCTATGAGCGACACCTCTCTCCATAATAAATTTCATATGGTCTAGAGTGGCCCACTATCAGATGGTTACAACAAGCTCTATCTATAAAAGGAGAACCTCTAGATACGTTTTCTTTAAGCTCTCTTCTTCTTTCCCAAAACTCTATCGAATTCATACCCGAGCACTCCATTTTTGTTGGTCAGAAGAGCTAACTTGATCATCGGAGGGTCCTGCCGGAGCTGCCACCACCAACTCTGGGCAGGACTTTATTTTATAGGTCCCTTATAGTGACCTCATCTTTTCCAACTCTAGCTCGATCCGGCATCAACCGAATTCTGCACTAATAGGATTGACACTAGATGAAGGGCCCTCTGTTCTTGAGGTACTATTGATCTTAAAGGAGTGATCAACAGCGATCTCTCTTCTTTCTCTCTAGAGTTCTTTTCAGAAAAAATGCCTCCCAAGAAAGCTTCAACCCAGTAATCAACAGCCTCTGTAGTCAGATCCCATCTAGATACATCCATTCCCACTCTAGCTCTGATAACTCAATATCCACTTATAGCTATGGAGTATGCGGAGCAGTTCAACCTGTTGGTCCAGCAAGTTCACAATCTAATGGAGGTGATGCAGGCAATACATCAACTGGTTTCGATGCCAATTCAACTAGAGCAGGCTCTTTTGGAGCCCCATGATCCGGTTGGGGGATGGCGGACTCAAGCTGATCGATCGGTGTCCTCCAAAAAGGAAAAATAGAGGGTGGAGAGCCATTGCTCGAACCATGATTCAACCTCGGGTAAAGCTTTGCTCCCATCCCATCAGAAAACTCTGGAGATCAACCATCGCGGAGATCTCTTTAATCAAAGACTTCAAAAAATGAGCCGACAAATTGAAGAACTCTACCACATCGCTCTAGCTCCCTATGATGATGTCAGCACCAATCCTTCTTTCTCTCTCTGAATTATGTGAGAGCTTGTTCCACCGAACTTCAAACTTTCCCAACTTGAAAGCTACGATGGAACTTTTGATCCGGTCGATCACCTGGAGGCCTTCCGAACTATGATGCCGCTCCACAGTGTGCCAGACGCCATTTTGTGTCGGACTTTTCCATCCACCCTCAAGGGAGCTACCAAAAATTGGTACTCAACCCTTAAGCTAGGTACCATCTTTTTCTTTGATTAGATGAGTCATCAGTTTACACCTCACTTCATCAACAGATGACGTCTACACCGAGGTTCGGATTCCTTGATCCATATCAAGCAGAAGAAGGAGAAATGTATCTAAGCTTATGTCATCCGATTTAATGCTATTGCATTGAAGGTCCATAACCTGGACAAGTCTGTTACAATGGTTGCACTCAAGGGCAGCCTTCAGAAGAATGATTTATTATTCTTCCTAGAGAAGAAGTACCTCAAGGACTTTGCCGATCTACTAGCTTGGGCTGAAGGATAGGCCTGACTGGAAGAAATCTTCAAATTGAAGGATGAGGAAGCCACAGGAGAGTGGTAGGTGAGTGAATTTAATAAACCCGTAGCTGATAGAGGGCCGAATGAAGTTCGGCCATGCTCACAGACTCTCCTTGAGCGCAAGTGAGCCCGAACTCCTCCTCGAGTTCATCATCATAAAAGCTCCAACAGAAGGGTACGAAGAAGGTTTCCTCTCAGACGGTTTCACAACTATGCCCCCCTCAATGATCCAAAAATGTAAGCATTAATGGAGATCAAGAAGCAACTACCGAGGTCAGAAAGGATGCACACTCATCCTAGCAAGCGCAATCCTAACAAATACTATCTCTACCATCGTAACCATGGCCGTGATACTGAAGAATATATTCAGCTCCAAGATAAGATCAAGGGGCTCATCAGAAGAGGTCGGCTAGATTGATTCCTCAGATGCTGGCCTAAAGCAAAAGAAGATCAACCGAGGGGACTACCACAGCCTGAACCACCAATAACTATAGAACAATAAGATGATCGGCTGACTCTCAACATAATCAACACTATCTCTATGGGCCTTCGATGAGAAGAGGCCAGCAGATCTGAGGGATCAGTGAAAAGATGGAGGACTGAAGAACCCATAACCTTGACTGAGGTAGATGCATGGAGAGTATAGTTTTCGTACAATGATGTGGTTGTAATTTCTTTAAATATAGCGAACTATGATGTACGTCACGTCTTAGTTGATAATAAAAGTTTGGCTGACATCTTGTTTTATAATGCTTTCTACAAAATATCAAAATCTAATAGTTAGCTTGGACCAATAAACTCCCCCTAGTAGGCTTCGCTAGCACTGTAGTACCAGTTGAAGGTGTAATGAATCTAGCTATGACTACTGAGCAATATCCAAAATAATCCAGAGCATAGGTGGAATTTTTGGTAGTAAAAGTTCCCTCCACTTATAATGCAATTCTTGGCTGACCTAGTTTAAATGCACTTCGGGCAGTGGTGTCCACTTATTATTTGAAGATGAAGTTTTTGATAGGTTATGGGATCGAAGAGGTCAAGGGAGATCAAGCTCTAGCAAGGAATTGCTACTCAACAACTCTGCGAAAGGAAGCAAAGTCCGACCCTTGTCCTGTTGATGGGCTAGATATCTCCGATGACTTTGTCAAAGAGCAAGGTGAGCCCATAGAAGATCTTGTGACCATCCTCTTAAATTATGGAAATGCAAAGCATACAATGCAAATTGGCTCCAATCTGGAAGATGAAGTTCAGGAGCAACTCATCTTCTTCTTACGGAGCAATGCCGATGTCTTCACTTGGGTTCCGACAGACTTGCCTGGGTTTGATGCCGAGGTTATGGAACATCAACTGGCCATTGACCCCAAGCATCAACTAGCGAAAAAAAGAGTTTGAGGCCATGCACCAAAAAGGCAAAAGATAATAGTAGAAGAAGTCGACAAGCTTTTCAATATCGGATTTATCCGAGAAGTTGGCTATCCGACATGGATCTCTAATATAGTTCTGGTCAAGAAAGCCAACAGCAAGTGGAGGATGTGCATTGACTTTAAGAAGCTTAACAACGCCTGCCCAAAAGATAGCTACCCTTTGCCCAGAATCAACCAACTGGTGGATGCGACTTCAGGCTACGAGCTCCTCACCTTCATGGATGCCTTCTCTGACTACAATCAAATTTGGATGGCACTGGAGGATGAGGAGAAGACTACTTTTATTATTAACCTTGGTCTTTACTGTTACAGGATCATGCCCTTTGGGCTTAAAAATGCAAGCATAACTTATCCACGCTTGGTTAATAAAATCTTCAAGTAGTAGATCAACCGCAATATGGAGGTTTACGTCGATGACATGCTTGTCAAAAGCCAAAAGACTGTCAATCATATTGCTGATCTTAAAGAGGCTTTTGATGTACTCAGAAAATACAAGATGAAGCTAAATCCAACCAAGTATGCTTTTAGGGTTGCCTTAGAAAAATTTTTGGGATTCATGGGCTCGAGATGAGGGATCGAGGCCAGCTCGGAGAAAATTCGAGCTATCCAGGAGATGACCACTCCGAAGTCCATTAAGAAAGTTTAGTGTCTAATCGAAAAGGTGGCATCTTTGAATCATTTTGTCTAATTCGTCCTTCAAGCCCCCTTTGCTTTGTCAAGTCTTGTCTTGATGCCTTGCAATAGGATCCGATTGGTCACCTCAGCTTTTCTATTTGCCTGTGGGTGAGCTACTGACATGAAGTGATGGAAGATATTTAGATCTTCACAGAACACAGTGAACCTCATCCCAGTGAACTGTGACCTGTTATCTATTATGAGAGCTTGAGGCAGACCAAACTAACAGACGATTGACTTTCAGACAAAGTTCTATACCTTGGCCTCAATAATTTTTGCTAGTGGCTCAGCATCGATCCATTTGGTGAAGTAGTCGATCACAACCAGGAGGAACTTTCGTTGTCCGAATGTCATTGAAAAAGGGCCAAGTATATCCATTTCCCAATGCGCAAATGGCTAAGGTGCACTTAGTGGAGTAAGCTCAGAGGCTGGCTGTCTTTGTATGTTTACATTTCTCTAACAACGATCATATTTCTTGATGTACTCCAAGAAATCATAGTACAAGGTCGGCCAATAGTACTCTTGCCGAAGTAATTTTTGTGACAGGGACCTAGCTCCTACATGACTTCCATAAATTTCCTCATGCACTTTCCATAATGCGAAGTTGGCCTCTGAAGGTCGAACACATCTCAATAGTGGTAGCGAGTATGACATTTTATACAACTTGTCCTCATACAAAACATACCGACAGGCTTGATTCTTGAGTTTTCGAGATTCTTTCAGATCACGAGGAAAAACACTTTCTCTGAGATAGGCAACTAATGGGTCAATCCAGCTCGGCTTGAGCTCTATCTGCATAACGAGTGGTGATTCCTCTGAGCTTAGGCACTGTAGAGTTTCAAAAAATACTTCTTTGGATAGTTTGGCTAGGGCTGAAGTAGCCAATTTAAAGAGGAGGTCGACTCTGGTATTTTTTGCCCACAAAATCTATCGAATGCCAAAAGTGCCAAAGGCCAGAGTCAAATTCTTTACTTTCTCAAGATATTTTATCATACTTTCTTCCTGTCTTCATAGTTGCCACTAACTTGGCCGACCACTAATTAAAAATCATTGTAGAATTGAAGCCGATCTACTTTTAATTCTTTTTCTATTTGTAACCCGATGATCAGTACTTCATATTCGGCCTCATTATTAGTTGCAGAAAATTTGATGCATAGCGCGTACTTGATGACGACTTCCTCGAGGTTGACTAAAACTAACCCCGCACCTGCTCTAGCGGAGTTGGACGAACCATCCATGTAAAGGGCACAAAAATCTTTGGGAAGGTTGGCACTTTCTTCGAAGAGGCTCGGCTGCAACCATGGGATGCCGGTCTCATTCTGCTCAAGCTCGGCTTCATCTGGAATGGTATATTCAACTATAAAGATGGCTAGTGCTTGAGCTTTGATTGCTGGCCGAGGTCGATAATTAATGTCGAACTCTGTTAATTCACAGGCCCATTTTGTAATTCCTTCGGAAGCATCCATTTGATGAAGGATTGCTCTAATCGGCTGATCAGTAAGAAGCGTTATAGCATATCCTTGGAAGTAAGGTCGAAGTCTTCTTGCTGCAATCAGAAAGGCATAAGTCAATTTTTTCAACTTTGTATATCTAGTCTGGGCATCTCTTAGGATCCAGCTTATGTAGTAGACTGGTCACTGTACTTTCACCTCTTCTCTGACCAGGACTACTGCTAGCACCGTAGGGGAGACCGCAAGGTAGAAAAATAGCTCCTCTCTGAATTCGGATTTGGCTAGTAGGGGAGGCGAGCTGAGGTAGTTCTTGAGCTCGTCGAACGCCTTTTGGCATTCCTGAGTCCAGCGACAATCTTTTGGCTTTCTGAGGATTTGGAAGAAGGACATGCAGCATTCGGGTCGAACTCTAG
>QRFJ01003306.1:0-55162 GCA_006176705.1 Cocos nucifera
CTGATTGCGACACAGGAAAAGCCTATGAAGAGACTCTCGCTTCTGACAATAGCTGGTCGGGTATGTCCGAGCCTACATCAGATCCTCCCAGAGAGTGCTCAGGCTTCCAAGACCTAAGACAGATTTGGTCATGGGGGCCAGGGTCTCGAGGCCCTCACTCGCTCGGCATCTAACTTAATCATATAATTATAAATGGCAAATAAAATTTTATAAAATGCTATAATTTACTAATCATATATACTAATATATTTAATACTACAAAATCCTTCGATCGCTGCATTACATCGACCTGCCCTTCTTGTCCGTTCGGTTGGATCGAAAGATCTCTCTATGGCTGGGCATCACTCCATCTCCATCAGCTTTAACAATGATTAGTTTATAGAACATAAAAAAAATATTAATTTTAAATTATCTAGTAAAATTTAGAATTTATTATCTCTTTATGCACACGACTGATCATAGACTCATAGTCGAGAGTGTGCATATACTTCTGAGCTACCTGGTTTCTCAGTTCTGTTGGAAAGATGCCTACAAGTATTCAAAATAAATGAATAAATATTTGAAAAATATTTAAATTAACGTTAAAGCATATTAAAAAATTTAAAGTTAGTAATTTTACCTCGACTCCTGGCTCCTCCAAAGTGTACCATCCTCTCCCACTAGGACTCGGGAGGACAGTCCTGTATCCAAGGAACAAGCTCCTCTAAGAGTATCTGTCGGTGCTCGAGCCATCTCTATGAAGCTTGACCTTGTAGCCCTAGTACAACTCACCGAATCTTCTTTAACTTGCGGCATCTTGAGTCCTCTCATGTCAAAAAACATACCTCCTCTACACAAAAGTTATCAAAAAATTGGTTATAAATTATTTTAATACAAACATAGTTGTAAAATATTAAAATACTAAATATAATTAAGATGCAGCTTATCCATATCTTCTTTCCAATTACCCAGCTCTTGACGTATCATCCATCAATCGCTTAGTCTCTAGGCTCTACGGAAATAATATCATGACTGTCTTCACAAGCACTTCCAAAAAAGGAATGCATCTCCCATGCAGTCTCACGTTACTGGCCTCCCTCCGAATGATACTTGTACCATCATCCTGATCCTGACGGATTCCAACCACATGTGCCATACGTGTGGGACCATGAAATTATCCTACTGGATGATGCACCTATAATGAAATACGTTATGCAAATATTAATAAATATTAAATACTATATAAAATAAATATAAATAATATAATAAAAATGTACACTCAAATATCGATGGAGTAGGCATGTATGTCGGAGATGGGATGAAGGTAGAGGGCTCAAATGCCGATGGAGTACTAGATGGCTGCAGGTGGAGTAAGATGCCAGTCAGGTGGAGGTTTGCTAAGCAGCCAATGCGAGGTAGATATAGTTTGCTTGACATTTCTTCAGATGTTGAACTCCGCATAATCAGTAAGAGGACAAGGGTGAAGCTAGATGGTGTTGTCAGATGGCCATCCATGATCTGCAACGTTATGAAATTAATTCAAGTATAATGATAATGAACAAGTAATCTAAAGATATGCCTATGGTAACCATCCATACATTATCATATAAATATACAGATATCGAAGATTTATGCACTAAATCAATTTGACGGGTCTATCAGTATTACAATGCAATAAACAAAAGAAACAGACGAGGTTCTCTTAGCGACCGACATGACCATGAAATGCCTACCGGTACGACATGGGCTCAAGACGATGAACGATCGATACAGCATGGATACGGCCGGTACGATTACAAGGCCTAAGCACGATATGGTACACATGGCGCCTACGGACATGGCAATAGCACAGCCCACAGCATGCCTTACCAACATGGCTCAGATTGTGGAGCTCTACGTGTAGTCATTCGAGGGGCGAGGTTGCAACCTCTGAGAACAAAAATTTAACATTCTTGAACAATAAATATTACGCAACACACAATAAATTAGGGACTTCCATAATTTATATCAAAATATTGAAGTGCATTGCCTTTAGTGCATCTACAATAGGACATCACCATCGCTCCTTGACAAATATATTTGCGAACCTCGAGAGTACCAGATAAGTTTTATCCTAGAGAGCACTTTGCATGCATGGATCCAACATCGTCATCAAGCTTCGGTATCATCAAAAATATACCTAGGCACAATCTTCACAAACAACATTCTATTTGAGGCTTTTAAGGGATTTCACTAACTAGTAGGACTGACTAGCTTAGAAGGAAGTAGTATATTACGATTCTTCAGTTACAGAAATGTGTTGCATGTTAACGAGAGTAAAACCCACTCATCAGTCTTTCATTCCTAGACTGTGATATGTATCAAATCAATCACACTTCAATCAATTGCTATTCCTTTCTTTAGATAATAGTCCAAGATGACTATCTTCTTCACACGTCATTAATAATTCAATCCTTCGTCGAGGCTGTGAATCCTCGAGCTAGCATTAAATCCAGTGTGCTGCTCAACATGACACCACTATTTTGTGTTGCCATATTTATGGATCCTACTGATGAATATAACCTATAGCTATTAATGATGAGCTATTTATACTCATGCATGGTACGATTAGGCCCATTGAAATAGCATGCACTTTCCAGGGCTCACATCACTAAACGGCAACTCCACACCTAATTAAGGAAGATGAGAAACCTAATTTAGTAAATATATTCAAATTAAAGTTGTTATTAAGACAAAATATACATAATCGCTTATCATGATCTTTTGAACCATTTAAAAAATTCTTGTTATGCATTTTTCTTTCTCCCACGTACTTTAGACTGCCTATTTTACGCTTATGACCTCCTTGTATTTGCTGCATGCACAAAAAACTAAATTTAGATAGATATAATTAAATATTTTTTAATGTATTATAAAAATAAATAAGATTTGAGGTGGACTCACCCTTATATATGGCCTCATGGACATGCATAGTTGAAGAGCACGTAGCGGTGTCGCCTTATCCATTTCTACCCAAATGCCTTAATCAGTGTGACTACCCAATTTTTAAGTTAATACATTCTTAACAAACTACTACAAAAGAAGTTCTACGTAGGCATAACTATCGGCAAACTATTATTTGAAACCTACTGCAAATAGATCTACGCAGTGGTTACAGAAAAATGCTGCCTATATGACTCGACCATAGCAGCGTTACAAAAAAAATCGGCTGCCATAGGCCCTAGCGTTCACCAATCATCTAATCTAATTTGTAAAATTATCTAATTTAAAAACTATATATATATAATTTTAAAAATTTAATGTCCATCTTCATCATTTCATTATCTAAATTATTAATTCATTAGAGTATCATCGCAAAAGAATCACCTCGATCCGATGGCCCTAGCTTCATAATTCAAAAAAATTGATTTCGACGATCAAAACGAAATGACAATGTGATGATGAATACTGATCGATGAAGATTTACGACTGGATCAAAAATCTAAATGATTGATCAATCGATTTATTATAGCATGCCTACAAATTTTACCATTCCAATCAAAATATCGTTTATCTTAAGTCAATTTAGTATAGTATAATAATAGGCTAATATAAATGATAAACGAGTATACAAAGACTAGTGGTAGTCGATATAATGAGACTTAAATTTTTATTAAAAATGGTCTTGGCACTACTTTTAATCATTTTTATGAATATAGTTGTTAATAAAATTATTACTCATGAGGTACAGAAACGATCTAAAAAACTATACGAGAATCGCTCTGATAAACCATTCTTAAAACAATACGTTGGATTATTATGCTGGTGCTTTTGCAATATCTACTTACGGAAAGTTCATATGAAAATGATTTGAATTTTACTATCATCACCCATATAAATGATTAAAATTATAGCAAATATTCATTTTAACTAAAAAATTTCTTATAAGGCGCGAGGTCGTTTTAGTCTTGATCGCTTATTTCTAATTTAACGATCGGAAAATTATTTCATATTAAATTGATCATATAAACATCCGATTGAAGAAATTTTGATAGTATGCTATAATACAATTCAAGATCATTATTTATAGATTTTAGATTGATTCGACGGTCTCCATCTATCAGATCATCAAATCGTCATTCATGATTGTTGAAATCAAATTTTTTGATCGTGAAGCTAGGGCCATTCAGTCGAGGCGATCTTTTGGACGATACTCTAATAGTAATCTATTTAGATAATGAATGATGAAGATGAGTATTAAATTTTAAAATTATATATATTTTAAAAAAATAAAAAAAATTCTTTTAACCTAGGACAGCAGTACTGAAAATTGTATTGCCGTTAGATTTATTACGCATTTTTCAATAACTGCTGCCTAGATTATAGCAGCAGTTCGAAAAATTAGTACTGCCGTAGGTTAGGTAAAAAATTTTTAAATTTTTCTATCCTTCCGTTTGCGCTCTCTCTCCCCCCTCCTCTCCATCGTCGGTTGGACTCCTCCCCAAGTCTTCCCCCCAACCGGCACTACCCCTCCTTTCCCTGCCCGAACGGCCCCCCTACTCGCAGTTTTCACCACCACTATGCCGGCCCCCTATGCCAGCCCCTTCCGACGGTCTTTGCCCACCGCCTGCCACTCCACCCCGCTCATCCACCCCCGATGCTGCCCTTCCATCTGCCGACCTGACCGGCCATACCCTCCCCTCCCCATCCCTGAGCTGCCCACCCCCTGTCCTCCCCATCTGCCGACCGCCACCGCCCCCTACCTCCCCATCCCTGGCTGCCTGCTCCGCCCTCCCATTTCCCTGTTGCCATCGCCCCTGCCCTCCATCCCGACCACCGCCGCCCCTTGCCCTCCCCTGCCGTTAGCCGTTTGCCCTTCCATCCCCGGAGGCCGGCCCACGCCCCCTGCCCCCCCCTCCCCTGGCCTTCCCGTCCAAAAACGCGGCCCCTCCGAAGCCCCCCTCTCCCTCATCCTCTTCCCTCTCTATGGTCTGTTCCTTCTTGTCTTCTTTCTCTCATTTCTCTTTCTCTATACTCAAGGCGTATGCTTGCTTCTTATTTTGTATTGTTACCTCTAGCGCCGTCGTCTTCTTCTAAGCGCCATCGCCGAATGACCCTCGGAGCTTTCGTGCAAACCCTCTCTCTATAGCCATAGTATTAATTTTTATTTTAAATTTCTATAGTAATTATTTATTATACTCACTAACTAGGATTGTGCAAATGGATCAGGGTTCAGGATCGAATTGGCATATTTAGATCAGATTCCAATTTTAGAATTATTTGGTATTGGCATCAGAATCATTGGGAATAGGCAGGACGGAGTCGGTTACTTGAAGTACCAGCACCCGTTACCCTAATAGGAATTCTGGGTATTCGAACTTAATTTAGATCTGAAACTAAGAAAGAGAAAGGGAGAGGCGAGGAGCGGGGTTTAGCTTCGCCACTGTCACAGCAGGAAGGATCGAGATAGAGAGAGGGGGAGGAGGGGGGGTTCACCTCATCGGCGAGGGAAACTGAGAGAGAGAGAGGAGGAAGGAGAGAAGGGAGGCGAGGGGGTCCCAGCGCTCACCGACGTAGAAGATCGAGGAGAGTGAGAGAGGAGAGGGTTCGGCTTGCCGCTATCGTCAGGCGAGAGAGAGTTGAGAGGGAAGAGAGGGAGAGTGTGTCGGGCGTAGGCCTTACCGCGACGGAGATCATGACGAGGGAGATCGAGAGAGGCATCAGGGAGGGGTCCGAGGGCCTCGAGTCGGACCGGTGTGCAGATTGAGTGGGAGATGGTAGTCGAAAGATGAGAGGAGGGTGGAGACAGCCCAAGAACTATGGATGCATATAGTCGAGCTGGCCTCGATATGGCAGTCGGCTGACTTGATGGCGGGGGGAGGAATCGAGCCAGTTGGGGAAGGATCAGAGCCAGATTCTATAGGCACCCCGAGCAGGCTATCCTCATGCACCAAGCGACTTAGTTCTGAGACGAGCACGGCTCGATGTGGATCGCGACCATTAAAATGTTGATGATGGTCTCTCTAGATTCCAACTTTAAGCCCTTAAAGGTTGGCCGCCATCATCTAATTTCATTTTTCATTTTAGGTTTTTAGATTAACCCAAAGCTTTACCAAGAGATTAGATCTATGATTGTTGCTTATCCTTAATTATTTATGAATATAATTCATGTTGTAGAATTTATTGGATAACATTTTTTGGATGTTTATATCTTGTTGCTTTTATTTATTGCATTGCACAACAATAGACTCGTCAATTGATTAGTGAACATAATCTCTAACATTCGTATAATTATATGTAATTGTACGGATAAGAGAATTGTGTACAATGATCAATTGATTGTCCAATTTGGATAGTTTAAAAATTACAAATAATTCTATAGGTAGTTATAGTAATCAAATGGTATGCTAAGAATTTTGAATAAAATTTTGGACTGTATTTACCTTTTATTCTTCCTACATGGGAGAACTAAGAAAAAATGCTGCTAAAATTTCATTCGATCTCTATTGCATATCGTTTGATTACTGTATTAAACCTATAGAATTAATGTAATTTTTGAATGTGATAGGATCTATCTTTATCTATTAGTTGGTAATAGAATGCATTTATTGCATGTCTGAAAATAATATTTAATATGGGTTCCACACGTGATATTTAATTCAATCCTTGTTTATAATGTATTTTTTATTTATAATGCATATTTATTTATAATGTATTAGGATATAATTTAAGTTTCATAAATGATTTAATTATAGTATCATCATTTTTAAAATGAAAAAGGTGTGGATGAAGTTTAGTAAGCTCTCATCAAAATATAAGGCTAGACTTTAAAATTTTTTTAATTTTGCTATAGAAAAATTTGGGGACTATGGACCGATCCAATGTCCTTGTAAAAAGTGTATGGGTGGACCGTGGCTACCTCTTCAAGATGTAAATGATCACCTCACTATTTATGGCTTTAAAGTCAGTTATACTCTCGTTAACATGCAACACCATCTCCGCATTGAAGAACCATATATACTTGCCTTCCAAGCTAGTCAAGTCTCCTACGTTAGTGATTTCTTAGAGCCTCAATGGGGTGTTGTTATGAAGATGGTGCCTAGACATATTTTTGATGATACCGAAGTTGATGACGATGTTGGATCATGCATGCAAAGTGCTCTTCTAGGACAAAACTTATCTGATACTGTCAAGGTCCCAGACACATTTGTCAGGAGCGATGGTGATGTCTATATTATAGATACCACTAGATGATGATTTCAACATTCTGGTATAAATTATTAGTCTATTTATTGATGTGTTGCTAATATTATTATTCAACATATTATATTTGTTACCTAGAGATTACAACCTAAGAGGAGGGATGAATTGGATTTCTAAAATAGAGATGGTTGGAGAGAGATTTCAAGACCTCTCGATTCTGAACGAGACGTCTCGTCGAAATTATGAGACTTCTCGAGAATCCTGCGAGACTTTTCGCTCTTAGAACATAGAAATTGAGATTTTATTTTGATCAAAAAAATTTTTGAGAGATTTTTGCTACCAATCAAAAAGATTTGATTTTTATTTAAATTTTTCTTTATATCTTTCTTGTTTTGGTCAAAGAGCTCTCTTTTCTTTTATCTTTGGAAGTTTAAGAAAAAAATTTTCTTTAAGAATCTTGACTTGATGAATTTTTGTAGATCTTTTCTTGAAATAATTTTTTAATTTAAATACCTAAAAAGACCTACATCCACTCATAAAATACATGGTTAAATACTCAAACTCATGTTGATTAACATTGCAGATCACGATGGCACCGAAATGCCATCTAGCTTTCATCCCTGTCCCTCGAACGACTATGCGGAGCTCCGCATCTGAGCCATGCCGGTAGGTCGTGCTGTGCTAGTAGGCCATGCCATGCCATGCCATGCCTTGGGTCATGCCGTGTCGGTAGGCTATGCCATGCTATACCGTGCCGTATCGGTAGATCATGTCTTGGGTCGTGCCGTATCAGTAGGCCATGTCGTATCGTGTCGGTAGGCCATGCTGTACCTTGAGCTATGCCATATCGGTAGGTTGTGCCGTGCTGTGCCGTGCCATGTCGGTAGGCCATGCCTTGGGACGTGTTGTGTCGGTAGGTCGTGCCGTGCCGACTACTAAGAGAACCCCCAGTCGCTAAGAGAACTCCTGTCTTGTTGCTTTTGTTTATTGCATTGCATAGCAATAGACCCGTCAATTGATTAGTGCATATAATCTTCGATATCTGTATATTTATATGTAATTGTAAGGATGGTACCTAGGCATATCTTTGATTATTGTTTAACATATTATATTGATTAATGTTCATTAACGTTGCAGGTCATGATGGCACCAAAATGCCATCTAACTTTCATCCCTGCCTCTCGACGGGTTATATGGAGTTCAGCATCTGAGGAGTAGTCAGAGAATACTCCATCCATCTTTGCATTAGCTGCTCAGAAACCTCCACCATCGGCATCTACTCCACCAGCATCTGAGTGTACATTTTTATTATATTATTTATTTATTTTTATATAGTATTTGTATACTTATATATTTACATAACGTATTTTCATTGCAGATGCATCATCCAGTCCAGATATTTCACGGTCTCACACATATGGTGCATGTGTGAAACCGCCAGCATCAAGTGATGGTGCAGTATGATGCGGAGGAAAGGCCAGTAGGGGAGATAGCATGAGAGATGCATTTCTTTTTTGGAGTGCTTGTGAGGCAGTCAGATATTATTCCCGTAAAGCCCAAGACTGGCGATTGATGGATGATGATGTCAGAGATTGAATGTGGAAGGAGATATAGGTAAGTAAATCTTAATTATATTTATGCATTTTACATGTTTACACTATATATGTTTGATTAGAATAATTTTGTAACTGACTTTTGATAACTTTGTACAGAGGAAGTATGACTTTTCTAATCATGAGAGGGCTCGAGATGTCCGACTGAAGAAGATCGAAGAGTTATACCAGGGCTATAAGGTCATGCTCCACAGAGGATGGCTCGAGCACCAACGAGATACTCCAGAGGAGCTTGTTCCTTGGATATAGGACTATCCTCCGAGTCAGTGGGAGAGGATGGTTATACATTAGAGGAGCTAGGAGTTCGAAATAAAATTACTTAATTTTTAAATTTTTTAATATACTTAAAGTTATATTTAAATATTTTTTTAATATTTATTATTTATTCGAATACTTGTTAGGCTATCTTCCATCAGAATCGAAAGAACTAGGCAGTCCAGGAGTGTATGTACACTCTCGACCGTGAGTCTATAGTAAGTCGTGTGCATAGAGAGGTAATGAATTCTAAATCTTACTAGATAAATTAAATTAATATTTTTTTCATATTTTTGATAAATTGATCCATTATTATAGCTGATGAGAGATGGAGTGATGCCCAATCATAGCGAAATCTTTCGATCCAGCCATATGGACAAGAAGGATAGGCCAATGAACGTCGTGATCAGAAGAATTTTTATAAGTATTAAATATATTAGTATATATGATTAATATTATAGCATTTTCTATAAAATTTTATTTAAATTTATAATTATAGGATCAGTTAGATGCACTCGCTCGCGAGAGCCCGGATACCTCTAGATCCCATGACCATCTATCTCAGGTCTTGGAACCTGAGCACTCTAGGAGGATCCGATGCAGACCCGAACATACGTCGACCAACTATTGGTCTGAGGTGAGCGTCTCTTCACAGGCTTCCAGTGTGGTCAGTCGGAAGGAGCTTGAGGAGGCGTTGGCACGAGCAGATCATACTGCGATGTGGGCAAATCGAGTTGAGGAGCATGCATCTCATTTGGAGGGCATCATGAGAGACATGGTATCGACGCTCAGCACGCATTTTAGAGGTACCTTCATGGGCTTTGAGGATATATTGGCCCGCATTTCAACTCCAGCTCCTCCAGCTCTGACTCCGACTCTAGCTTCAGCTCTGGCTCCAGCTCGTGCTCCATCTTTCGATGACGACGATGATGTAGATTTAGAAAATTCTTGATGTATTTTTTTAAAAAATATTATAATAAATTTTATTCGATAATAAAATTTTAGCATTTTAGAAATATTTTTATGTTTATATATCTCTATATTTATTAGATAAAATATATAAAAATTTAAAAATTTTATATTTTTTTAATTATTCAGAAGCTATGACAGCGGTTTTATAATCATTGCCGTAGACGTGCCAACTGCTGCCGTAGGCAATGTGTCAACTGCTATATTAGATCTATGGCAGTAGTTTCATAACCGCTGTTTTATAATTGCTGTCATAGATAAGCCTATGACAGTGGTTTAGGAACCGCTGTAATAGGCATTCTATGGTAGTGGTTTTCAGAACCGCTGCAATAGCCACTACTACAGAATAGGGCTATGGCAGTGGTTTGTAACTACTGTCGTAGCTCAAATAATCCTTGCTATAGGCTATGGCAATGGTTAGTTAACCGCTATCACTATAGTCATCGTCGTAGGTCTATGGCAGCGATTGTTGCAGCAGTTATTGAAACCACTGTTATATAGGTCGATTCTATAGCAGCGGTTCTTTGTAACTGCTGTCGTAGACTCTATTACAGTGGTTTTGAAAATTACTGCAATAGTATGCGCTGTCATAGACTCTTTTTATAGTAGTGAACCGTTGCCATAGATCTACGATGATGGCTGCAGTGGCAGCGGTTAGTACCTATTGCAGCAGTTTCAGAACCGCTTCAACAACCATTGCCATAGACCTACGGCGATGGCTGCAGTGGCAGCGGTTAGCTAACCGTTGTCATAGCCTATAGCAGCAATTTTTTGGGCTATGGTAGTAGTTACGAACCGCTGCCATAGCCCTATTCTGTAGTAGTGAAAGCTGTAAAAACAACATAATTAATAAAGCTCAAAATTATAATAATAATACATTATAGAATTAAACAAGGTTCAAGATTAATGTAAGGGTGAAGGACCATTCCTACACAGCAACAATGACTCTTTTCAACAGATAAGTTGAAAGCTTATTAAAAATCACTGCTTCAGAGTTGGCAAAAAATACAAATATTAGTTCAGTCGGTATTCTTGATCAAGTTCAAGACCTCCTGCATAAATCATTAGTTTTCAAAATTAAGTTGAATGACTATAATTTGAAAGAAGGCTTTCAAAATTATACAGTGATGAAGACTTATGAAGCAGATGAAAAATTAAAAGATGACTACAAAATTGCTAATTTGATAGAGGTAATTACATAATGGACTACTTTCTCTCAAACATGATGTAATTTACAACTATACTTCACCATTTTCTTTGTTACAGGACATGATATATGACTCAAGCAATAACGATATTAGAGAAGTATAGTCATCGTCATCCCCAAATCATTTTCAATCCTATAAAAAGAAAAAAAATACGATCAAAGACTATGCCATAAAAGTATGAACCAGAAATAGATATGGCAGAATCAGAAATTGCCAACGAAGATGGTGACATAACAACCCCTAAGAAGAAATGAAAGCTTCAAATTATTGATGAAGACTGATAAATTTTTTTTGTTATGTTAAATTCTCTATTATATTTTAATTCATTTTATACCGACTACATATCTTACTCTTTATTTTATATTTTTTAAAATAGTTTATAATAAAAAATAGTCTCTTTTGAGAAAAAAATTATATATGATTCATTTACTAGAAAGCTAAACATTTGAAGTGCCACTTGAAAAGAATATCTAAAATATTACTTTTATATATTCGATCCTGCACAACGCGCAGATCTTCAACTAGTTATATATAAAAATCAAAAAGTATACTAAGAACCTTGGTGTCTCCCAGGAGAGATTACTAAGGCACAACAATATCTCTTAAAAGTTGATTCTTCTCTCTCTCATGCATATAATCTTCTCTCCACTTTAATAGAATCAATACTTCCATGAAATGAACATTGCTTGGATCAATAATTTCTCCTGATGTACTTAATCTTCTTTATGAATTAAATGTATTTTATTCTATGATATCCTTTTCTTTCTCCAATCATCCTATATGGTCATAGTGAGGTAGCCCTATCATGAATACTCAAGACCCTTAAAAATGGTTCTTAAATGGTTTTAGCAATATTACATTACAATTACAATTGTTGGTCGTTTTGATTTTTTTCTCTTTAATAACACCTTTCTATTTACCAACCATCCTTCCATATATTCTATTCCTTCTCCCTAGCTACACAAACACTTCTGGCTTTTCAAACATGGCATTGTTTTAAAGAGTAGACAAGATCATACTGCTCCTTTTTCCAAAAATTTATAAGAAGATTTTAAAGAGAAAACTTTAGAATCATTCATCACCATTTAGGAATATCTTTGCCGGGTTGGACATTCTCCATTGGGGGATCAATCAAATTCTCCAAGTGGTCCAAAAGAGGTGAAGCAACTTGAATGTTCCAAGATCCTTCAATAAATCCTATACCTTTGCAGCCTTTACATGCTAATTCCAGCAAGTAGTAAAAGGGCTAAGAATATAGTCCTTTCATAAAAATATGCCCTAGCTAGCTAGCAATCCCTCTACCATCTCCTAGTTATTCTATATATATATATATATATATATATATATATTTTTATTTAAATCTCACATTGTAATCCTTACTTTGAAAGGCCAATGGCAAAATCTTGGGCTTTTATACCAGATCAAAAAAAAAATCAGATAACACATTCTAGCTGGCCTTTTTAGATATTTTAGAACTAATGTATATATATAGAGAGGTAGATTGGACTCCGCTCGATCAAATTTCAGTCCATATTCGATCAAATCTTCGATCGTTGATCCGCATGCATCTCCAAGACCTTTAGGGCTGAAAAACTAGCACATGCCTGCGCCTAAAAAAAAAAATTTAATTTTTTCAGCCTGAAGGTGCCTTCAAGGCTGAAAAAAATAAAAAAAAAAAATTTAGGTGGCTTTTTTCAACCCTGGAGGCACCTTCAGGCTAAAAAAATAAAAAATAAAAAAAAGATAGTGCCTGAAAAAAATCTATTTTTTTTAGGTGCACGCACCTATTTTTTCAGTCCTAAAATATATTTTTTCAAGCGCTTGTTCGGATATGCACGCTGATCCAATGATCGAAAATCTAATCGAATATAGATTGAAAACCGGTCGAGTGGAGTCCAGACCATCTATCATTCTATCGTTCTCTTTCTCTCTCTCTCTCTCTATATATATATATATATAAGTGACTAGTATGCAAACAATAATTAAGGTAATAGAGGCGAAGGACCGGAGATATTCGGTGTTTGATGGAGCTCAATTAGCAAGTAGTACTTCCAGCAATGGTGATGCTGGTCACGGAGGTGGCCGGCAAACAATAGCTTCAATGATCCACTTGGGAGATGAAATGGTTGGAAGGGTAGATACCATATGGAAACGTATGGCGATGTCCATCTCACTGGTCTTAGTGTGGGACCCAGGTGGAATTAGAATGTTGATGACTCATGCATGGTATGTGGCCAAAAGTAGGCAGCAACCACTAAGAGTAAAAATTCAGGCTTTGGTAGGTGGGGTGCCATAAGTTTTCCTTTTTCTTTTTTAAGCTGGCGTGCCATTTGGTTCGTTAAAAGCTTCTGAATGGGCATAAAGGAATGAACAAAACTTCTTTCATATTCAATGAATGTATGTTGTTGTCAAAAAGATGCCTCTTTTTAGTTTTCTAAGAAGGATTGCAAGACTGGTCGGAGCGATCTTGGCGGAAGAAAATTTCGTAAGCAGGCTTATCTTGGAACGACCAGGGTCATCGTCATTTTGAAAAGGAGAATCAAAAGATGGTCCTTTGGTGCATGGAACTATAACTTTTAATCCATGTTGATTAAAACTTATGTTAAAATTTATTTTATATTAAAATAAATTTTAATATTCAAAAAAAGGCAAATTATCTATATGAAAGAATTATCTATGAATTAATCCATGTTCATGTATATTCAAAAAGAGGCAAATTATCTATGGATTCAGAATGGAGTGACAAGAATAGATAAGCTTTCCATGCATGTGGGTATACCATGATTCACGGCCCAATATTTGATTTTCTTGAAAATTAAGAGTTTAAATTATCAAATTATCCTCCATCTTATGAGTTAGATCTTGAAGCCCAAAATTCTTCTTGCTGCCACAAGGTTAATTAATCTCAAATCCTAATCCGAGCTCCTTCCCTTCCACCTCCTGTATGTACTAATTATTATGATGGCATGCATTTGGAAGCCCAAATTCCTTCTTGGTCCTTAACTAGCTCTCCCCTCTCTTGACAAGAGGGTAAGAGTTCAATTCGATTTCTAAGGCGCATGGGCTCCTAGTATTTTTGGCCCACTTATTATTTCTCCTGATTTAAAGTCTTAATTCCATAAGCTTAATTTAGGTGATCCATTGAATGGAGCAATGGAATGTAAATAGTACATATGGTGTTCGTGGTGAAAGATGTGGCAGTAGAGGAGAGATTGATCAAGCTAATAGGATTGTACTCAGGAATGGTTATATGGTGTTCGTGGTGAAAGATGTGGCAATAGAGAAGAGATTGATCAAGGTAATAGGCTTGTACTCAGGAATGGTTATGTTAGAAATTAAGTAGAAGGCATAAACTAAAATCATGCATGAGATCTAGATCTAGTAGCTAGGTCTTAAACCCTACGAATTGTTTAATTTAGCCTAGGCATGCATTAGAAAGCAAAATTCCTGATGGCAGAGTCCCATATGCTTTTTATGTTGAAAATATTTGAATGATATCCACATCTTCCAATGGTGAGTTTAGGTGCTGGTAGGCTTAATACTTGCAAAGCATGTGTACTTTTTTCAATGGGTTAATTGTTAAAAATCCACCTAAATATCTATGCGTGCTAAATATTTGGATGCGATTTACAAAAATCCCAAGTTGGCTATGATTAACATATTTAGCTTTTGCTATGGTACTTCAAAGAGCTTTTAAATCCTTTCATCATTCTTTTTTTTCTAGCTGTCCAATTCAATATGGATAGTGTTAATTTATCTTCCGGTGGTAGGTTATGTCTAGTTACATATGTGGCTAGTGCAATAAATACTTCAAAGCAATGGGGTCGAATTTTGTCGAATCTAAAAGGAACTAGAGGTTGGCAGGTAGCGGGGTAGGATGTCGTCGAATCCACCGAAGGCTGGAGGGGATCGGCAGCCACCAATCTCACCGAAGGTAGGAGTAGGGTTTGGCAGCTATTGATATCACCGAATTGGGATTGGTAGCCACCGAATTCAGCAACTAACAAGAGGTCAGTGTGGATGCTTCTTTGGGCTTGAAGCTGGTTAATCATTCGGCATAGATCGGATGCGTCCGAGATGTCCACATCTTCGACTGAGATGATTTTATCCACAATAGTTTTTTTTTCAATTATGGCTCTTATTTCTTCGACTAGTTAACCAAAATTAGTTGAGCTACCAAATGAGGTAAAACAAGACGCGCAACTTTTTGTGTTAAAGTCCCAAGTTAGCATGTGGATCCATTTAGATGTGTGATTAGTCACATATTAACTATTCATCGATAAATCTTGGATGGTAATAGGAGACTGAAGAACACAAATAGAACCTTCAAGCCAGATTTTGTTGATTGAAATTCTTGACTATTAAAATTTAAATTTAATTATACTCTAAAAATTATTACAATTTTGTTCGAACTATTATTTAAAATGAAATGCTGCAGTCTCTTGTGTAACACCTTACATTGGATTAATTCCGAAGGAACTTTCATGGATTTTAAGTCTACATGAAGGGTTGTCTAGAGGAAGGATGTGATAGATACTGACATAGGGAAATGTAAAACATGCTAGAAGCATGGCTCCAGTTTTCTCCAAGAAATTATATGTGGCGGAGCTTAATAGGGCTTGCAACATTTTCTATTTAGTAGAGAAGATTATACACTATCTAGCAAATTTTAATGTCTTTTAGCACAATACCATCAGGCGAAGCGAACTAGGTGTCAAGCCACATGCATCTAGTCTTTCAATCGGTCAGATAAGTCTTGGGGGTTGATGATGCCTCAACCATGTACGAATCAAAACTGCTGCACCGCAGGAATTAACAAACGTTCACTCTCCAGTGAGGTAATATCGGCATTTTATGTTTAAAAAGCTGCTGAGTTGGAGACCACATTTTGAGTGCCCATTGGTGCAAATGATGAAAGTTAACAGAGTATAAGAATTGGTATTGATCATACGATCGCAACGCTCAGATGATGTGATTAAATAGAAGTTGCTTGGGTTGAGCTCATGTACAAGATACTTGTTGCCTCTTATTTAAGGACGGCTTATTCTTCTCAGCTAAAATATCACCACAAACCAGTGGTTACATGATATACAAAACATTTTTTTTCTCTCATTATTTCAGCCAATTTAAGCTCAGGTATTTAGCTATGATATTATTAAAAAAAAAAAAAAAAAAAAAAATCCCCCCTATTCACTATACAACAAAAAAACTTCTTAATCAATGTAGAAAATGGTGATATATCAGATTGAATGCAAACATGGTAATATGTTCTGGTCTAGATTGGCCATAACTTAAACCTTAAATAAGGGTCCTATTTAGTGTGATGGTAAGTAGAGCACTTGTTCCCTCCGCATGCGCATAAGACCTTTCCAGTTTGATGTCTTAAATTTTAATCTCCCTAATATAAGCACATGGCCTCCATGCAGCACTCAATTGCTCCTTGGTTGAAAATTGTTCAAGAATCATTGAAATAATGCATCTATAATCCTAGTGAAGTCTAAATTCAAGTATATGTATGAGCATGAGCACTCGAATCTCTATGTAACAGCCTAAATTGATAGGAACATAAGTGCGTTAGTACAAACATAGCCATGTAGCTCATAGAAACTATAGTAATTACACAAAACCTACATGTGTTCAACATGCATGCATGCAAATATTGTACTGCAAAACCATAGCCACAAACGAAAAGCTAGTTTACCATGTATGCTATTGAATACATGCTCAAATATGCCACCAAATATCATAAACAACATTACATGAAGTGTAACATCCTATGGAAGGAGAATCTCTATTCTATGCAAAATGTGCAACTTAAAAAGAAATCTGGAATTTGATTTACTGAGAAGATATACGGTAGAGAGAGCATGAGTGATGCAATGGGGTCAAGTAAAATACAGTTAGTTTCAATATGGTTGGCACCGCCATGGAACTGACCATTGGCTACCGAACAATACTCAAGTTCTCAAAGCAGTGAGGGGTCTGCCAGTAACAATCACCTATGTCAACAAGCGAATAATCAAGCAATCTTTACACTATTATTGGCAATGGCACCATACTCTATCACCTGAATAAGATATTTATTTTCTAATTCTTAAGCTTCCAAGAAATGCAAGAATCACTAACATAATAACTAATAATACGGTTACAATTGGTAGCATAATTAGCATGGTTAGCATCAAAGTAGCTCTAAGCTTAAGCAAAGAAGAAGAGGGGAGATGCAAGCTCCTAGTAATGGAACAATGTAAATAACCTTAGTTTACCCTAAAGCTAAGCTAACCCTTATCTTATAAATCATCTTCTAACATGCAACATGATAATTTTTGATTCTGGGTCAAAATGAGAACCTGGTTGACTAGTATGGATGAAAGGACTAAATATAATTATATTCAGTAAAATTGATAATAACTTAACAATATTAAATCCAATAAATATAAATAAATCATGCACATAAAAATATTTGATTATGTTGTGAAACTTCCACTATAAAAAATTAATGAGATTATCAGGGGCATTCTCTAAATCAAATAGAGGCTCTACAAATATATGTCATCAAGAACTAATCTTGGCTTCATAAAATAAAATAATCATCATCAATAAAGTGGATATCAATAATAAATAGGGATAGATCTCACTAAACACATGGATGTCTGAAATAATTTATGGAAAAGATTTTTCAATGATCAGAACTGCTCAACTTGTAGCTCTCGATGTCAGAAACAACATATCAAAATTTCATCAAAATTGGATTATGATCAACCATCCGATCATCTGATAAAATAATTGAATCTATCCCTTTTTGCTGTGATGTTGCTAAGATTTTTGACTTCCGCACGTCTCTGTTTTATTTCTCCTCCTTACTGCCAGGGTCCACATTGCTCCCTTTTAAAGGCACGGAGGATGAGTCCGTTCTGGACTCTCTTTTCTCCCCCTTTCTTTATTTGTTGTGGGTCCCAGTTCGTGGATGGGATACCACTACAAATCTTCCTCTTACGTCCATGTGGGGAGGATCAGTAAATCAGCACTAGCTCTATAGCTTGCAAGCTTCTTTTTAGGCAATGATTTGTCAGCATATCTAAAGCATTGTCATCTATATGAATCTTCTTTAGCTGTAATAACTTTCTCTTCAAAGCATCCCATATCTAATGATATCTCACATCAATATGCTTCGACCTTGAATGAAAAGTTAAATTTTTGTTGAGATGAATTGTACTCTGACTATCATAATACAAGATAAATTTTTCTTGCCTCAAACCAAGTTTCAGAAGAAACTTCTTTATCCACAATAATTTCTTACTGGCTTCTATTACTGCAATGTACTCTACCTCTATAGTAGACAAAGCAACACATTTCTGTAGTTCAGATTTTCATAAGACAGCTCCCCTGAAAAGGTCATCAAGTATTCCGATATAAATTTTTTAGAATCAACATCACCCGCTATGTCTGCATCTGTATATCCATCCAACACAGGTTTATCTATACCAAAACACAAACATACTCTAAAAGTACCTCTGAGATATCTGAAAATCCATTTTACTGTAGTCCAATGCTCCTTTCTAGGATTAGAGAGAAATCGACTGACAACACCAATAGCATGAGCAATATCTAGCCTAGTGCATACCGTAGCGTACATCAAACTATCAACTATGGATGCATAAGGGATCTTCTACATCTCTCCTTTACTTTTCTCACTAGCAGGACATTGTTTGGAGCTTAATCTGAAGTAACCTACAAGTGGAGAGCTAACTGGTTTAGAGTTGCCCATCTGAAATTTCTCTAATACTTTTTCTATGTATCTCTCCTGTGATAGCCATAATTTTTCATTCTTTTTGTCACGAGTGATTCTCATACCAAGTATATGCTTTGCTAGTCTCAAGTCTTTCATAGCAAAGTACTTACTTAATTCAGTCTTTAAGCTCTGAATTCTCTTAGTATCATGACCAACAATCAGCATAGCATTAATGTATAATAGGAGAATGATGAAATCATCATCACTGAACCTTTTCATAAATACACAATGGTCAGAAGTGGTTCTGCTATATTCATGATCTACCATGAAGGAATCAAATTTCTTATACCACTGTCGAGGAGCTTGTTTCAAACCATACAAGTTCTTCTTCAATCTATATATCAGGTTTTTTTTACCTTTAGCTATGAATTCCTCTGGCTGCTCCATATAAATTTTCTCTTTAAGATTCCCATAAAGAAATGTTGTCTTTACATCAAGCTACTCAATCTTCAAATTCAGACTATCTCCTAAACCAAGAATAACTCGGATCGAAGACATCTTGACCATGAATGAAAAAATCTTCTTTAAATCAATACCCTTTCTGACCGAAACCTTTCACAACCAATCTTGCCTTATATCTTGGTTGTGAGCTATGTTCTCCTGTTTTGAGTCTGAACACTCATTTATTCTTGAGTGCTCTCTTCTCCTTGGGTAACTCCACCAAGTCAAAAGTATGATTCTCATACAGTGATTTCATCTCTTCTTGCATGACTTTAAATCATTTTTTCTTTAAATTAAGCTATAAGTCATGGTCCTACATCACTGACAAAGAGGTGAGACATAGGTTCACAAGCTTGGATCGATCCTCTACTCCAATAGTATAAGTTTTTTGGATTGCGAGTCTATGACATGGTGGTGTGAGAGACTATGCCTCAGCTTTCTCAATCATATGGGTCCCTTACTAGGGATACCAGGGTGCCCCCTCCCCCTTCTTGAGGCATCATGAGGTGAGGTAAGGGAGACTGTCATACTTGCACATAAAACAGGTAAAGGAGTGCCACAGGAGTTCACAAGCCCATGCGTGCATCATAAAATTGGTGGAAACAAAGAGAGGTCCCAAGCTAATAAATTAAGAAATGGGTAAATATTGAATAGGATGAATATTTTTTTCATCCAATTAAAAATGGAAAGTAATCCATAATAAGAATATACTAAAATTTAACCATTTTTTAATAATCAAAACATATATGAAGGGTGTAATCAAACCATGGTTTGATAAGATGCTAATAGATGATATGATCCAATTAAAAATAGAAAAATATCCATACTAAGAATATCCCCAAACTTTATTTTTTTTTTAATAATCAAAACATGCATGAAGAGTGCAATCAAACTACATAGTTAGATAAGACGCCTACAGATGGTGAGTCCATCACCAATACAAACTTGTGTTATCTCAATCCGAGAGTCAGTAGCTAAAAAATCATTAAACTTCAGAAAAATAGTCCCTGACTTCTGCATCAAACTGAGAAAGAGGGGTTCCCACTGGAGCAACCACACGACCAGACCAAAGAGTATCATCATAGACAATAACTCCTCCAATCTTCACAAGTTTAAGCAAGCGTTCGTGGTACTCTCCATAGTTGAACTTATCAGGCATCAACAAATGCAAAATCAAACAACTCATCTTCTTTTGCCTACAGTTATCAACAGAATTTCGTTATCATGATCATATAGTAGTAACTTCCTATATAAAGAATTTCACTTACAAATTTTCTTGGTTGAAAGTCCAATGGTAGTTGAACCATATGGATGCATTTAGTTTTAGAACAGAAATATTATCTTCCTTTCAAGCATTCCACTTTTGTTAGGCTGTTTGAAGGTTTACACTCAAAATATAAATCAAAATAGAAGCAATATGCTTGCTTGTCAAGAAATGAGAGCAATATATTTTTTGAAAGCCCCAAGCATGTATGAAGAGTGTCTAAGACTTTATATAATGGTGGGATTAGATCAGATGATTTGAAAGTAATTTGATCCTCGCTTTGACAAAATAAACCCTATACTTTCAGCTATTATTTGCATAATTTAAGTAAAGATGGTACTTGGTGAATAAATAAAATACAAAATGGTTGGAGCATAAATTAATTTTGCTCTCTTTGATAATAAATATACTTTACGTTAGAAGTCTAATTCAAACTTGGATTAAAAGTTTGAGAAGATCTTGTCTTGAGTCCTAGAGTAGGAAGAGTAGGTCAGGAATATGGCTTGGTTGAGTTTAAGTGGAAAGGGATGGCTGAATCAGGGTCTATATAAAAAGTGAGTTCAGCGGTATATATTTAGAGAGTATTTATTAGAAAAATAATATATTGTTTTGTATGGTGCTTCCAATCATTATTTTCATATTACTACTCATTTGACACATGAATTACACATGCATAATCAAATTACTACTATTCACTCATCAGATTAGTAGTGAAATATATAATAAAGCATACATATGCTACAGTTAAAAACAAAGTAAATAAGAGTCAAAACTCTTATATAATAATTCTATCTACTTAACAATCATCCCAATATAGTATGGCAATCATCCAAAAGCAATAGTAAAATAGCTGTAAAATTATGCATGCATGTGAATGTGCATATCTATTTATGTTGATCCTATGATTGATTTTGATGATTGCCAAACTTTAAGTTTATTATGTATCTAATCATGTATTTCAAGAATGTATGTAAAATTTTTTAAGTATTCAAAATAAAAAATTTATCTTAAGAATAAATCCTCTCAAGATGCCATGCCAAAATACTTAAAAGAATAAATTCACACTTATTTGGATGGCTTGATATGAAGAAAGTATGATTGAAAGAAGAAAAATTAAAATTAAAGGAAGCAATCATGTTTAGAAGTGTTTGGGATCAAGAAATTCAAGTTTGAAAGGTCAAATATTGAAGAAAAATGAAGCCAAAATTTTTGGAGATCTTTCCTGAAAATTTAGAGATCTCTCTGAAATTTTGGAGATCTCTCCTAAAAATTTGAAGGCTTCTCCAAGCTGTTTGGCATACCTACACATTGCCCTGGTACATGCTCGAGATCTCTCCAAAATTGGACGAGACCTCTCCATTTCAAAAAACAGAAATCTTATTTGTGTTCTGAGATTGAGAGCTCTTAAAAATTTTTGAGAGCTCTCGCTGTAAAATCGAGATCTCTTAAAAATTCTCGAGAGCTCTCGCAGAAATCAAGAGCTCCCCATTTGAGTGATAGCCTTCAACGAATAGTTCTGCAATAGCTATTTCAGAGCTTCTAACGGTTAGAACTTTCTTTCCAACCATCATCATGGATATTTAAAGATGAAGAATCAATTAAAAAAAAATAAGAAATTTAAAGAAAGAATCTTTTAGATTTGATAAGGAATATTAAAAATCTAAAAAAAAAAAAGTTGTGCATAGTTTTCAGCGAGCCTTCAAAGCAATCTTTTTCAATATTTTTCACATCCTCTCAAGCATAATTCAAAGAAAAGCCAAGCTTTAATCGAGCACATCGTCGACTTCTTCATTGAAATTTAAAATAGCTTAAACTCTGTTTTCTTTATATTATGCTAAAATTATCATTTATAATTTTGATTTCTTTACAAATTTCTTTAGAAGAAAGAAATTTGAAAGTTAGGCCCATCCAAGCTCGAAATTGGATATTATAGATTTTGGTTGGTAAGCCTGAAAAATCAACTGGATTAATAGTAATCCCAAAAAACTATTAGTGTAAGATTTTGGTTGGTGCTTCTTGAAAAACTAACTGGATTTATTTGTGAGCCTAGAAAAATAAACAAACTATAATGATTATAGTGAAAATCCTAAGAAAAGCTTGGAGAGTAGGATGTAGGTATGGATTGCATCCGAACTACTATAAATTATGGTATTTTTATGTTATGCTTTTTTTTCTTCTATCTCTTTACATACTTTACATGCTTTTAATTCTTGTCTTACTTTTATACTTTGATTTTGTTATCTTAATTCCACTGCTATACTATTACTCATATTCCATAATCACTAAAAATAGCACAAATTAAAGCACATCTTGTTTAGAAAGTAAATTTGGCTAAAATTTTTATAAGAATCCAATTCATCCCTCCTCTCTTGGGTTGCTACCTTTGGGCAATAATTTATAACAAAAGGAAGATATAAAATTTTTTTATGGATCTCTTTTATTTTGATATATCTTCCTTTAAAAGTGGTTATAAAAGAATTTAATAAATTTGATAATATGCTAATCGATATATTTCCTTGGCTTAGCTCTTTTTATTATATAAAATATTTTTCATCTGGTCAAAACCAAACATTTTATGATTTATATCTAGAACACTTTTATTTTATTTTTTTATTATTTTTTTTGATTCTCCCAACACATGCAAAGATTAGTAGTAAAATATATAATAAAGCAAACATACGCTACAGATAAGAGTAATAACCCTTTATTAAAAACAAAGTAAATAAGAGTCAAAACTCTTATGTAATAATTCTATCTACTTAAAATCATCTTAATTTTGCATGGTAATCATCCAAAAGCAATAGCAAGATGGCAACAAACCTATTCACTCACGTGATTGTGCATTTCTATTTGTAACAAAAAGAAGATGTAGAATTTTTTTATGGGTCTCTTTTATTTTGATATATCTCTCCTTAAAAGTAGTTATGAAAGGATTTAGTAAATTTTGTAATTATGCTAATCTATATATATTTTTTGGCTTAGCTCTATTTATTATGTAAAATATTTTTTTATCTGCTCAAACCCAAACTTTTTATGATTTATATCTAGAGCACTTCTATTTTATTTTTTTATTTTTTTTTTGGTTCTCCAAATGCAAAGATTTACAAGGGACATCTATGTGGCTTAATCTATGTTAAGCTTTTTTAATTAATTAAAGACACAACTCTTTCTTTTATTGCTAAAGCAAAAGAAAATCACTATACACCATAAAAAATATTATACTTGATATATGATGAAAGTTACCTGCTGAAGCATTTTATCAAGAATAGGAAGAGCTTCTGATTCAATAAAATTAATCTTGTTCTCAACTCCCGCTCTTTGAATAAATGGTAGTCCTATCTCAAAGTATGATCTGTTAATGTCGATTGCCGTGACCTACAATAAAATATGAATAAGAAAGATAAAGGATCATGAATACTTAATTTTTATAGCTTAATTTTTTCAAATGTATCGAGCATTGTTTTCTAATATGCATTCATAACTTCAATAATATTGTTTAATCATAAAATTTTGAAAAATATGTTTAAACATATCTTTTCTAAATTAACTCAAAATATATCTAGTTTGATGTAAAATAAGTAGAAACATAATATGGACTAGACTATGCATTAAAATTTAAATCTTTAGTAAAATATCTTCTAGTGCATATAATATACAAAAAAAAAGGAAGGAATTTTCCATTTCATCCTTCGCTTTTTGCTTTACTCTGGACTTTAGTTTCTCAAACACTACCTTTAAGCATATATTGAATATCAGTTATATATCAATTTAAAAGATTACATATTTAATCTTTTTCTTTATCTATTGCTTACACTTGTTTCCATAAACATAAGTGGTTAATTAGAGAATGGATTGATGTTGTAGGTACTTTTTTTGGTGTTTCTTGTTCATGGACTAGGATGTTGCATGATTAAGTAGGCAGCTTATTAATGATTCAATATATATTTTGCTCCAATCTAATTTAATTCTCCTATAAAGTATTTGGCATATTCATGAAATTGATATCTCAATATTAAATCTATTTTAAAGTTCACTTATTCACTTGGCCAATTGTTGGATGGGTAAGAGATATCCCCAAGGACCCAGTATCTCAATAGCTATCATCTCTAGCTTGAAATAGTATTTAAGATCTAAAACACCAGATGAATGAGTAGTTAGCTATTTTTAGACTTGCTCTAATTCTAGAACAATAAGCTACCTCTACTTATGCGCCTGTTACATGGCACAATATCTATATGAGTATAGGTGTCAGGTTTAAAGATTAAAGCAGGTGTCGGTGTATATATTGAAGGTCCATAGAAGATATATATATTTTATTCTAAATATTTTCAGGGGTGTAGATCAAAACTTATGGTGTGATTTAACTTGGATGATCCATCAATCATTAAACCTTTTACCAAAAATTTTAATATAGTATGTCAACTGACTTTCTCTAAACAAGTGTTTTGGTTAGACTATAACTAAACACTAAATTTTTAGCAAATATTTAATGATTCCAAACCAATGATGGAGCATTTTAATCCAAAATATCTAATAAGGTGATCATGATCTAGGCATTATAAATGTCTAAAACACAAAAATCATATGTTTGGTGGCCTCATACCTATGCATAAAATTACCAATAAAGCGAAACAAGTGAACACAACATTATTTTAATATTGATAAGGGAGTTGAAAAACCTTGCCATCCTTAGGTAATGCTAGTGCTGTCGAAAGGAGTGAATAACCAGTATACACACCAAGCTCAATTGTCTTCTTTGCATTCATAAGCTTTAGGATCATAGTAAGATGTTGGCATTCCTCTGGAGGCATCATCCAGAAATGCCTGCACCATCAAAAAGTTTAAAAAGGGGGAGGGTCAAAATGCTAATTATAATCGACACGCATGAGGTTAAGTATTAATAGATCTACAAGTTAGAACAAGATATATTATCGTACAATTCATTTAATATAGTCAAAGTGCCATATGCTATCGTATAAAGTGTGCAACTTCAACTTTAACCGATCTTTAGAGAGTTAATTTTATTGACTATTCATTACACATAACTAGTTAAAGATTGAATCTCCCAAATAGTTAGTTAAACAATTCACTATCATCTACCTTTAGATAGCTAAATTAATCTAGCATTGAGACTTAAGAATTCCGAATCAAAAAAAAATGTCCTATATCAATTTAAGGGTCACTATCAGAGATAATATTGTCTTATGGATGGAAAACTATAGAATCAAATTATATTGATGTAGTTAATATATTGTACAAATATGGTTTAATTTCAAATTCACATTATACAATAAAGAAAATATCCTGTCAACTATTATACTCTACAAAAAAAACTTAAAAAATTTTTCTCTATTCTCTGTATTGATAAATAAGGCTAGATCAGTGTTTTTTAAATCATAGATAGGAATGAAAATAGGCCAGGCCAGGCCAGACTTTGGCCTAAACAGGCCAAGCCTACATTATAAAATACTAGTCTAAGCCTGGCCTGTTGGACTAGTTCAGACTTAAAATGATACTTGGCCTGGCCTGTTTTATAAAATAAAAAAGCCTGTCCTAGCCTGAAAGCCTATTTAAAAATCAATAAATATTAAAATCTTTAAATAAACCAACTTCAAGATCTCAATATAAGTCCAAAAATTTATCAAACATAATAATTTTCTGCCTCCAACATGCCTCAAATTATAGAAAATATAATTTGAAACAAATGGAAAGTAAAAAATAGTATCTCAAGAACCATTTTAATAATGAAAAGCTAAATATTTTTTCCTTCTTTTTACTATGCTATTCTTATATGGGCCGGCTTTTTCAGGCTAGGTTTTGAAATTTTAGACCTGACCTATTTGTTTAAACATGCATTTTTAAAAGCCCATGTATGACTTATTTAGATAAATAAATCAAGCCAGGCCAGGCTAATAGTAGGCTAGGCCGCAGGCCCCTGACAGGTCATCTGGCCAATTTCCATCCCTAATCACAGATAAAAATATTATTTTAAGCAAGTTAGTACATTAGAGCACTAGTTTTAATAACACTTAAGGTCTTGGATGACTGGGCGGAAATTTTTATATGATTCATAGATTGGACAAGTACAATTAGTCAAATGATAATATTATAGGCTAAACTGGGTTTATATTCATAAGTACCTAAGAGTGATTTTGGAGCCCAAATCCCATAACAAGAAAAAAAGATGAGCTCTTTTTCATTCCTGTATGATTCTCGGTCCAATCCACTTCTAACCCACTCCTCGGTATTTATGAATATAAGTCTAGCTTAGCTTATAATCTTATAATTTTATTGGTTGTACCAATCCAATCCATAAATCAACTACAATAATTTAGATTTTTAGTGATGAAAAATTTGATCCCAAATTTATCAACTATTGTTATTAAAAATTTTTAATAACCAAAAATACTTGATGATAGATTTAGGTCAACATCATACTGTATACTCTATTACATAAACATACAATAATACATTATAATAAATATATAAGGGTGGGACAAAACGTTAATTATTCCTACTTTGCAACACTCCTCAGAACATCAAAGAAGAAAGAACCAGATGTATCCAAAACTAAAAGAAAAAAAAGGAGAGTTAAACATAGAGATGGGGTAAGTAAGGCCCTTTGCTTTGCCTTCAATAGAAAAGGCTCTTGCCCAATTATAAAGAAATGCATGAATAGCATGGATAAAACCATAAGGTATTTTCAGATTTTGTGCTTTGATTTGTTATATTTTTTCCATAGATATCTAAAATAATTATGCACGAATTACTTTTTCAATAATAAATATTAATAATACTTTCCTCAAAGGGAAGAAAAAAAACCTACCTGTGCTATGATTAGTATCACAGGTATAACATTCATATCACTGTAATCAAGCCATTTCAATGGTTTATAATTTAATGTTTCCAAAAAATTAAAGAGTTAACATTCCGCAATGTAAAGGTTTAGAACTTGCCATTCTTGTTTCTTAGTCACCTCTCTCAATGCCTTAAGTTGTTCATGCTCTCGTGGATAAACACTTGTCTCCAATATATACTAGAAAAAAATGAGAGAAAAAATTAGTTAGAAATAAGAAGACGAAAAACTCCAAAAAAAAAAAAAAAGAATATTCTCTTGATTTTAATTTTTTCAAAAGTAAAAAAATTTGGAGGAAAAAAAAACATCTTTTTCTTGCCTTCTATTTTATCTAAACTTTTATTCTTTTTTTTTTCTCTTCTCTTGCATCTCTTTTTTTGTATAATTCTTTTGCTCTCTCTCATCTACTATGCATCCTAAAAGAAATCACGTAGAAGGAGAAGAAGAAAAGAAAAGTGACCTTATAAAGGGCATCATTCTTCAAGAGATGTGTTGCATGTCCTATCGGAAGATCCATTAATGGTCTTTCTGATTTTCTTAGGCGATTCCAAAGGAAACAGAATGGAGATCTATCAGTTTGGCACCCTCTCCTTCCTTCCTATCTATATTCCATCCCAGTGGGTAGTAACTTGATCCACTAATATATAAAACATATTTCTTGATGCCTAATCAACCACCATGAATATAATTACTCGTTGGCCTTTCCTCCATCCAAAGATGGTGGGTGAGGCTGGGTTCCATAGTATTTTATATTCAATGGATAGGATTAATTCCATGCAACAATTTTCTTCTTTTCTTCGTTCATAGGAACTTAAGGGAATTTAACTTATGTAACTAGCTGCATGAGATGACGAATGTTATCGTATAAAGCGTGCAACTTCAATTTTAACCGATCTTTAGAGAGTTAATTTTATTGACTATTCTTTACACATAACTAGTTAAAGATTGAATCTCTCAAATAGTTAGTTAAACAATTCGCTATCATCTACCTTTAGATAGCTAAATTAATCTAGCATTGAAACTTAAGAATTCCGAATAAAAAAAAATGTCCTATATCAGTTTGAGGGTCACTATCAAAGATAATATTGTCTTATGGATGGAAAACTATAGAATCAAATTATATTGATGTAGTTAATATATTGTACAAATATGGTTTAATTTCAAATTCATATTATACAATAAAGAAAATATCCTATCAACTATTATACTTTACAAAAAAAACTTAAAAAAATTTTCTCTATTCTCTGTATTGATAAATAAGGCTAGATCAGTGTTTTTTAAATCATAGATAGGAATGAAAATAGGCCAGGCCAGGCCAGGCTTTGGCCTAAACATGCCAAGCCTGCATTATAAAATACTAGTCTAAGCCTGGCTTGTTGGACTAGTTCAGACTTAAAATGATACTTGGCCTGGCCTATTTTATAAAATAAAAAAGCCTGCCCTAGCCTGAAAGCCTATTTAAAAATCAATAAATATTAAAATCTTTAAATAAACCAACTTCAAGATCTCAATATAGGTCCAAAAATTTATCAAACATAATAATTTTCTGCCTCCAACATGCGTCAAATTATAGAAAATATAACTTGAAACAAATGGAAAGTAAAAATTAGTATCTCAAGAACCATTTTCATAATGAAAAGCTAAATATTTTTTCCTTCTTTTTACTATGCTATTCTTATATGGGCCGGCTTGCAGGCTTTCCGATTAGATTTTGAAATTTTAGACCTGACCTATTTGTTTAAACATGCATTTTTAAAAGCCCATGTCTGATTTATTTAGATAAATAAATCAAGTCAGGCCAGGCTAATAGTAGGCTAGGCCGCAGGCCCCTGATAGATCGTCTGGCCTATTTCCATCCCTAATCATAGATAAAAATATTATTTTAAGTAAGTTAGTACATTAGAGCACTAGTTTTAATAACACTTACGATCTTGGATGATTGGGCTGAAATTTCTATATGATTCTTACAATTAGTGAAATGATAAGATTATAGGCTAAACTGGGTTTATATTCATAAGTACCCAAGAGTGATTTTGGAGCCCAAATCCCATAACAAGAAAAAAAAGATGAGCTCTTTTTTATTCCTGTATGATTTGGTCCAATCCACTTCTAACCCACTCCTCGGTATTTATAAATATAGATCTAGCTTAGCCTATAATCTTATAATTTTGTTGGTTGTACCAATCCAATCCATAAATCAACTACAATAATTTAGATTTTTAGTGATGAAAAATTTGATCCCAAATGTATCAACTATTGTTATTAAAAATTTTTAATAACTAAAAATACTTGATGATAGATTTAGGTCAACATCATACTGTATACTCTATTACATAAACATACAATAATACATTATAATAAATATATAAGGGTGGGACAAAACGTTAATTATTCCTACTTTGCAACACTCCTCAGAACATCAAAGAAGAAAGAACCAGATGTATCCAAAACTAAAAGAAAAAAAGAGAGAGTTAAACATAGAGATGGGGTAAGTAAGGCCCTTTGCTTTGCCTTCAATAGAAAAGGCTCTTGCCCAATTATAAAGAAATGCATGAATAGCATGGATAAAACCATAAGGTATTTTCAGATTTTGTGCTTTGATTTGTTATATTTTTTCCATAGATATCTAAAATAATTATGCACGAATTACTTTTTCAATAATAAATATTAGTAATACTTTCCTCAAAGGGAAGAAAAAAAACCTACCTGTGCTATGATTAGTATCACAGGTATAACATTCATATCACTGTAATCAAGCCATTTCAATGGTTTATAATTTAATGTTTCCAAAAAATTAAATAGTTAACATTCCGCAATGTAAAGGTTTAGAACTTGCCATTCTTGTTTCTTAGTCACCTCTCTCAATGCCTTAAGTTGTTCATGCTCTCGTGGATAAACACTTGTCTCCAATATATACTAAAAAAAAATGAGAGAAAAAATTAGTTAGAAATAAGAAGACGAAAAACTCAAAAAAAAAAAAAAAAAAGAATATTCTCTTGATTTTAATTTTTTCAAAAGTAAATAAATTTGGAGGAAAAAAAAACATCTTTTTCTTGCCTTCTATTTTGTTTAAACTTTTATTCTTTTTTTTTTCTCTTCTCTTACATCTCTTTTTTTGTATAATTCTTTTGCTCTCTCTCATCTACTATGCATCCTAAAAGAAATCACGTAGAAGGAGAAGAAGAAAAGAAAAGTGACCTTATAAAGGGCATCATTCTTCAAGAGATGTGTTGCATGTCCTACCGGAAGATCCATTAATGGTCTTTCTGATTTTCTTAGGCGATTCCAAAGGAAACTGAATGGAGATCTATCAGTTTGGCACCCTCTCCTTCCTCCCAATCTATATTCCACCCCTGTGGGTCGTAACTTAATCCACTAATATATAAAACATATTTCTTGATGCCTAATCAACCACCATGAATATAATTACTCGTTGGCCTTTCCTCCATCCAAAGATGGTGGGTGAGGCTGGGGTCCATAGTATTTTATATTCAATGGATAGGATTAATTCCATGCAACAATTTTCTTCTCTTCTCCGTCCACAGGAGCTTAAGGGAATTTATTTATATACTTGGCTTCAACCAAGATGATCATTAGCAAGATTAATTAGCTTCTACCGGACATGTGTTTCCCCTGTGGCCTGCGACATGTTTTGGTCACAGGTCGAATCACGGAAGCTGGAAAGGACAGACGTCCAGAACGTTCCATGTTCAACAATAATTATTTTTTTTATTTATATTTCTTAGCTTGTCTTTGATCAGTGAAGTGAAGTGACAGTACGATCTATGATTCTTTTATTTCTCACATCACTTCACACTTATATATATATATATATATATATATATATATATATATATATATATATATATATTAATATCATATTATTTATGAAAAAACGTAGGTCATCTTCTCGTAATGATGACGTTTAGTTTACACAGCCTGATTGGAATGTGGCTATCCATTGAGTATCGATTTCATCTGAATTTAAAAAAATAAATTTAATTTAATTTAATTAAAATTTAAAATAAATATAAATTATTAAAAATAAAATAAATTTAAATTAAATATAGATAATAACATATAAAATAAATTTAAATTAAATATAGAAATAATATATTCTATCTTGAATACCACTTTTTATATCTAGAGAGAAAGTGGTTGGATAGATTTTTTTGAATATTTGATTCGTTCCTATTACTCCAAAAATTTATTTTAATAATTATAAAATATTTGAGTAAGATACTAATAATTTTGATTTTAAAAAAAAATTATTATATTTTAAGAGTAAAATCATAAATTTTATAAAGTTGGAGAAAATATGTTTCGGAAGTCTCAACAATAAATCTAAAAGATTTTTAATCTATTGGAGGTAGTTTTATAAATTTTGGATGCATAATTTATAAAAAAATCAGAAAGAAAGATGATGAGGGACAAAATCATAAATTTTATAAAGATGGAAAAAATCTATTTCGAAAGTCTCAGGAGCAAGAACAGAAAATTTATGATCCATTGGAGATAATTTCATATTTTTTGAATATATATTTTGAGAGAAAATTAATTTTTAAGAAAAGGATCGACCCCTGAAAGAAGAGATTGAATGGCATATGTTTCTTTGGCCGGCACACCAAAGGGATCGACCCCTAGGTCGTCTCCTATGCCAGAGGTCGACCTAGGGGTCGATTTTTGTTGTTCCAAAGGCTAGAAATGTAGAAAAGAAGGTTTTTCGACTTTTTGTCATAGAGGTCGATCTGTGCAGGAGATGACCTAGGGTTCGACTCCTGCGATGGAAAAAATCCACAACGACTATTTTCAGTCATTTTTAACTATATTTAATGCTCCAAAATGGATCTCCAACGGCTGCAAATTGGATCTATTTTCTCTCCAGTCATCATAGAGGATATAAAGGCTTTCAAAAGGAAGGAACAAGAAGAGAGATTCAAGCATTCATTTCAGTCTTAAGCAAAAAATCTTCTTCAAGAAAAGAAGCTTTCATTTCAAGTTCACCAACCCCTCAAAAGCTCATTCAAGTCTTTAACAACTTTGAGGAAAATCAGAAAAGTTTCTTCCTTAATTATGTAAAGAGTTTTTAACATTTTATTTGCTCATTAAAGGGGCTAACTTTGTATGTCATTGTCATTAACTATTATACTCTATTTTCATATTGTTTTAAGTTTTGGAGATTCCAAAACTTGAAAAGATCTCTCCGAACCTTAAATCAGAGTGTGTAGGATTTGCTTGTACCCAGAAAACAAGCGTGCTAGCTTAGAATAGCTAGGGTTGAAGGTTTCCAATGATATATTTAGTTTGAATATGGTTAGTGGATTTAAATTTTCAAGCAGAAGCTTGGAGAGTGGATGTAGATGCAAGGTTGGCACCGAACCACTATAAATCTTGCTTGTTTATAGTGTGCTTGCTCTCTTTCCATCCTTATTTTGTTAAATACTTGCTCTCTTACTATATATCTTTTCATCTCACTTAAATCACCCATCTCATATAAATTGCATATCATCACTTTGTCTTTGTTATTCTAATTTAGCTTTAAAATTTTAGAAATCCAATTCACCCCCCTCTTGGGTTACATAGCTGGACAACAAGTGGTATCAGTGCAGGTGCTCTATTATTAGTTGTTGATTTAACCGTCAAGAGTCAAAGATCTTAGCAATCCAAAATGAAATCTTTTTTTAATGATGGACATTTTATAGATAGACCCCTATTATTTGATGGATCAAATTATACTTATTAGAAATCTAAGATAAAAATATTCATTCAAGTACATTACTATTATTGGGGATAAATCTCGCTCCCGTCGAAGTCCTGTTTGGTGCTTAGCCTAATGCAACTGATAATCATGAAAAAGTTTTGATCGAAAATTCTTCCTATAGCGGTCGAACTCCTCCAGCGATCGAATTCCTTTCAGACTTCTCCATCAGTCGGACTTCTCCTTCGATCGAACTTTTCTAGCAGCCGAACTCCTTCTGGCCTTTGTCTTCAATCGAATTTCTTCAAGAGCCGAACTTCTTCCGGACACCTCCAAGAGCCAAACTTCTTTCGAACTTCTTCTTCAATCGAATTTCTTCGAAAACCATACTCCTTTCAGACTTTCCCTTTGTTGGATTCCTCTAGCGGCCGATCTCCTTTCGAATTTTTTCCTTCAGTCAGATTTCTTTCAGCGGTCGAAACTTCTTTCAGATTCCTTCAAGAGTCAAACTCCTTTCGGACTTCTCCTTCAGTCAGACTCCTTCAGGGGCCGAACTTTCTTCCGAACTTCTCTTTCAGTCAGATTTTTCTAGTGGATTACTCCCAAATTTCAACTAGCATTCCTCCTGGATGATCTCCTCTAGCCGTATTTTCTTTAGGAGTCCGAACTTCTCTGAAATTGATATATATCAAAGTTTTTCATCAACCAATGTCTACTTTCTCTGAACTTCGACTATTAAATCTCAATGAATAGGCACATCATGACAGGCAACACCCCTCTCTCCATACCAAACCCCATGCGGCTTCCTACCTAAAATAACTTATTTGTTTTGACCTATTCCACAACTAATTTTCTCTTAAAATGGTGGGAGACAAAAAATAAAAGCATGGATACTCTTTAAAAATAAATTTTTTTATAAAAATTCCAAAAGACTTGGCGTGGAGGGGCATGAAAAGCAAGGTGGCGCAAGATGGAGAAATCTTAGTCACACTAAGACTTCTAGTTTTGACTTGATCCAACTTATTATTTGAACCCAATTAAATCAAAATTAATGCAACCCAATTAGAGATAATCTTAGTCCAACTAAGAGCTTAATTAAATCAAATTAAATTTAATTTAAATCTAATTTTATTTTTAATCAAATCAGAAATTTGATGCATACAAGTTCTAATTGAATAGAGAGTTGTTCTCCCTTATAATTAGCTCATCCAATAAGCCAATTGGACTTGATCCAATCAAATCCAAACTAAATTTAATTAAATTATATTTAATTAGACTTAATTTTAATTCTTTAACTTAATTAAATTAATTTAATTAGTAATCTAATTACTAATCAATCCTTCTATAATACTTGTATTAGGTCAAACATCAATCATATTAATTATTTGACCTTAAAATGATTCTAAATCATTGATCAACCATCCGATCAGATCGAGACATCTTACATGTGTGACCCCATAGGTGCAAATCTAAGCTAGTAGCATATAAATAAATTTTTGTACCTATCAGAATGATCATCTAATAATGGTATCCGATGGTTGGATAGGTCGAATATATAGAGCAATATTCTTAGAACCCATATGAATATAGTTTTTGTATAATTCATCCTCTTAACCTAAATGCTCATAGGATGATTCAGAGTTAAACTATCAACTCTGATTTTGTCATCCACATTGTATTTCAAAATACCAAATTCATCTCATGGATTATCTTGGCCAAGGTTTTGCTAAATTAAAATATGATGATGCATTTTCTTCAACCCTTGGAGTGGTCAATTTTATCTTGATCACTCACCAACTTCATAAGTACTTGACTATGCCCAGAAATCTTCTATTACTGAATTAGAAATTTAGTTAGTCCGGTACTAAAGCACAGTGAGTTGCTTGCAAGCCACCATGGTGATCTCAAGTCTAAGGAATACTTATACCTATATCACATTAGAGCAATTTTCAATAGTAGAATGCTCTAAAGTTGGTCATATTCAGTGATGATGTATCCTTATATCTCATCTATATGTCATACCAGTATCTCCACACTTCTTGATTAAGAGAACAATCAATCTATATGGTATATAATGACCTATACTTGATAAATGTTATCATCCTAATTAACAACGTATCATTTGATCGTGAATAATTTAAGAATTAATTGATAAATCTTCTCTTTATCGAAACTAAATAGTCCTAAAGACTTCATTACAATAAAGAAGTTCATTAGAAGATATCGACTTTATGATGAAAAAATTAAAATATTTATTTTATTCAATAATAAATTAATTATAATTATAAAATAGCACAACCATCAACAAACTGATGATTGACTTTGGGACATAATTCTCAATAATTACTTTAATTTTCTAGTAGGTACTAGAATCCATATAGACTACATACAGGTCCGAGGAAAGTTCTAGCTAATCCGTGTGCACCTATAGGTATGTTCTCAATCAATTATTTTTTTAAATAATTTTTAGTAATTTAGTTTTGCCCCAGACTCCTCTTCAACAAGCATAAGGTGCCTCCATTGAAAGTTCTAGTTAGATCCAACCATTAGCATGATAGAGTTTGGTGCATCAAATGAACGATGATCGGGCCCAAGAAAAGCTCTAGCTAACCTGATTGTTATTCAAAGAATGCGATTTAATCATCATATGATGAATGATAATTATAATATCACGATGAACATCAGGCATAAAGCACCACCAATGTCCACCCAGACTATTGGATCTATTATTAAACATCTTAATGGGCGGCTATGACTCAGTTATCTCCATAACTTTATCATTTTAAGGATCTAATAATTTAAAAAATTTAAATTTATTTATGATTTAAGAATAGAGAAGACATGAGCCAAATTGCTCTCATGACTTCATCAAGTCAAATCCTTCCACTGACTTTTTAAGTCATTGATGAAGACTAGGATCAATTTCAGTGCATGAGCACTTAAATCAGTCTCATTGATTTTCTATGTGACATGGGTTAGCACGAATTAATGAGCAACCTAATTAAAAGCTGATTAACCACATTAATCAGGAAAGTGAGATCAGTGGAAGGGTCTGCCAAAGCTTATCTTAGACACCATCAGAAATGACCAAGTAAGCAGGCTACCAATTAAAAACCATCGATCTAAAAATGCCAGACTTATCTTAGATACCAATCAGTTTATCAAATTTGATTTAATTTGTCTAAAGAGTCGAGCTTCACCACTAAGCCATGATCAGTATCAATTTGTTAGATATATGGATTTTGATCAACCACAACTATTAAATTGATCAATAGAAAAGAAATGACATAATCCTAATTAACTATTAATTAGGTTTGATCAATTTTTTAACTTAGTCCTTATTTAATCTAACCCTAAGTCTAACCCAGTTAATGATCTGATCAAAGCTAACTCGTTACTCTTTAACCCATATTTTATAAAATTATCTTAGAATCTTCAAATCACAAACCTAGATCCTAAATAATCACTTAATTCTCAATTAAGTTCAAGACTAATGGGTTGGGGTTTGAAATCTCAGAACTAATTTCTCATTTAATCATTTGAAATACTTTCAAAGTATAAATAATTTATATTAAATCACATTCAATTCATGATTTTAGATATGATTTGTTTCAATATTTAGATCATGTTCTAAGATTTTAAATCTAGAATTTTGCAGAAAGTAAGTTCTTAATTTAAATTCTATAAAGAATATATATCAAATATATAAATTCTAGATTTAAAAATAAAACTACATATCAATATATACATCAAGAGGATCTAGATCTAGAACATGAAACACATATTATTCAGATCTTATTTAAATAATAAAAAATTAAATCATAAACTAATTAATATTATATTTAAAATCTAAAAATAAATTATAAATTATTTTAGATATTATCTAACATATTCATGATTTAGATTTTTCAGATTATCACATATTGGGACAACCTCTTCATTATAAGGGATAAACCTTACAGCAAGATAATCTTATTATCAGTATGTGCGATTTGATATTATTTAGATCTAATTTAAATAATCTAAAATAGATCTAATATTTATTTATTTTAAATTTAAAATTTAAAAAAATAAATTATAAAATTATTTAGATCATATCTAACTTATTCATGATTCAAAAATTTAGATCAGTACATACTAGGATAATCTTTTCATTGTAAGAGGTTAACCTTACAATAGGACAACCTTATGATCAATATGTGCAATCTTTAAGATTTATTTTTAGATTTATTTTAATATAAATATGATCATGTCATAAAAGAACCTAGAGCTCTGATATCCGTATTGGAAAATCATGTAAGATTTCATGTATACATTTTGAAACTTTTTAAAAATAGATTGCAGTGGAAGATATAGATTATACTATTTAATCTATTTATGTATGTGATTTAATAACTAAATGCTACATCTAAAATATATGATATATCATGATGCGTATATAAATCTAAAAATAAAAATATGGATTGGTATTGATCACATCAATACCTTAAATCTAGAACCATTCTAGAAGCCCTGGATTGTATCTAGGTTAGAAAAGAGATCAAAACTCTTACTTTTACGTGGGTGGAGAACACCACAGTTAAAATCTAACATTATCCTTTGTTGCTTAGAGCCACACAACATGTTCGATCTCTATGGATAGTCTACATGAGATTGTTCGTAGATCGAAGGTTCGTCGAACGAAAATCTGCTCAAAGTGCTAGCTTCTCATAGATCTCTACTGATGGTCTATCTATAAAAAAATTTTTGGATCTTTTGAATACTCTAAGAGATGAAGATAAGAAGGAGAATGAAGGTAGAAGACCAACTTTTGGATCTCTCAAAAATAGAAAAGAAAGGATTAAGAAAAAAATCCTAAGACAAGATACTTCTTCTCTTTCAAGACATCAACCATTGATGTCCTAATAAGATCTCCATGCTTGGACAAGAGGTGACCTCCTCTAGAATTTTTTCACACTTTCTCTTCTTTTCTCTCTAATTTTTTTCATGAAAAAATCTTGTAAAACATGGACAAGAAAAAGTTCTCAAGGAGAACCTAAGAGAAGACATTCTTCTCTTCTCTTTGTCTCTATAGGACACCAACAATTGATGTCCAAAAGAAGGCCTCTCCTCCAAGAAAGATGGCGCATAAACCCACCATGCCCAGTCTTCTTTTCTCTCTCTCTCTTTTGCATGGAACACCAGGGTTTTTCATGCCAACTAACTATTTAATAGGAGGTGCCCCCTAAAAGTTAGGAAGACTAGGTCAAACCCAGTCTATTAAGCAGTCCATGGAGGCGTCCAACTCTTAGATGCTTTCTTGGCCTTTTTCATGAAATAAATCATGCCAAGAGAAGAGAAAGACATAAAAAATCCTGGGAATTAGGCACCACAAAATTATGGTGCAATAATATATGGAAAGATATGGAATAATTTTCCAAAAGGAAGAGGAAGAGTTTTAAACTTTTAAAACTCTATCTTCTTTTCCTTGTTTGACCAAATCAAACTCTTTCCAAAACAACTAGATTATGGGCGTGGAACTCTTATTGGCGTGAGAAATCTCATGCCAATAATGAGAGAAAAAATTGATGTGAAAACAATGTATGGCGTGGCTTCTTAGGCGCAAGAGATGAGGTGGAATCCCGGTCCAACTAGGAGTCTTTCAATTTGACTAGGTCAAAATCATTTTAAACCCTATTGAACTTGGATTATTGCAACCTAATTAAAAAATGATCCTAGTCCAACTAAGAGCCTAATTAAAATTAGATTAAACTAGATTTAAATCTGATTTAAATTCTAGCTCAATTAGGAACTAGGTGCACTCAAGTCCTAGTCAAACATGAAATTAATTTTTCTTGTAATTGGCTTATCTCATAAATCAATTGGACTTAACCCAATTAAGTCTAAACTAATTCTAATTAAATCTAATTCAACTAGACTCAATCTCAACCTGATTGCTTAATCAAATTGAACCAATTAGTAATCTAATTGCTAATCTATCATCCTGCAACACTTGCACTTGATCGATCATCAATCGCATTGATGATTTGATCACTAAATGATTTTCAATCATCGATCAACCATCTAATCAGGTAATAACCTCTTATGTGTGTAACCCCATAGATTCGAACCTAAATTGGTAGCATAACAATCAATTTTTGTACTAATCAAAATGACCATCTATCAATTATACTCGACGTTCGGATAGGTCGAATATATGCAAAGCAATATTCTTAGAATTCTGACCTATGATTACTGTATAATTCATCCCTTTGACCCATAATGCTTAAGATGACTTCGAGTTAGCTATCAACATTCATACAAGTTATTCATATTATATTTCAAAATTTTGCAAATTTTGTGAACTCCTCATGAGGATTATCCATGCCTAAGTTTTGCTAAATTAAAATATAACGAGACATTCTTTTTTTTGAAGTTAATCAAGAGTGGCCAATCCCATCTTGACTCACACATCGATTCTACAAGTACTTGACTGCACCAAGAAATCTTCTGATCTTGTATTAGAAATATAGATGGTTTGGCACCAAAGTACAATGAATTGCTTATAAGTCAATATGGTGATCTCAGGTCAAAGAGATACTTATATCCATTGGTCTTAGCAAGCTACTCTTGACAGAAAAGTGCTACATTGATCACGTTCAGTGTAGATGTACTCCTATATATTATTTGGATGTATACTAGTATCTTCATACTACTTGATTACAAGAATAACCAACACATATGACATATAGTGACCTACACTCGATAAGTTATCGTCCTTATTAAAAACTTATCATTTAGTCATGAATAAATTTAAGAATCATTCGATAAATCTTTTTTTATCGATTGATTATGATTTTAGAAACTTTATCATAGTTTAGAAGTTTATTTAAGAAAGATAGAACTTTTATGATGAATAAGTCAAATAACTATTATTATTTGATAATTGATGTATAAATTTCAATCATCTACAACATAGATGATTGGCTTTAGAACATATTTTCTAATAATATTATCATATTTCCTAAACCTTCTTTTATGGATGCTTCCATCTTCGAATCTTTCAAAGTAATAACCTAATATTTGTGTCAATGCATAAAAGAAAAGGCATATTTTAATGCTAAAACTAAGTTATCATGTGGCTAAACTATTCTTAACCAAGAAAATTTATGATGGACTCTTTTATAGAAATACCTTAAAACTATTTTATTATGATTGTATAACTTTTCGGATAATTGCAGATAAAGGAAGATGACCTCTTTGATTTTGCATTTTTGGATGCTGACAAGTTAAACTACTGGGAATACCATGAACATTTGCTAAAACCTATGAAAGTTGGAGAAGTTATTGCATATGATAATACACTTTGGTCTGGTAGTATAACTGTTCCAATAGATCCATTTGATCCTGACTGTACAAGAAAATAGAATGTTAGTAATGGACATTAGCGATGGCAATTTTGCCATCGCTAATAATGGATATTAGCGATGAAATTAGTGATAATAATTTTGTCATTACTAATAATGCTTTTTATCAATAGCTTTAGCGATGGAAGTTTAGCCATCGCTAATAATTATTAACGATGGCAGTGGCAACGGTAGTACCATCACTATAGTTATTAGCGATAGTATTAGTGATGGCAAATCACCATCACCAATACCAAGTAATTTTATTTTTTTAATTAAATATTATTATTATTATTATTGGTGCAAAATTTGATTGATGTCGGATCGAGCTGGAGTCGAGGAAGACAAGATCGCCGTCGGAGACCTGCAAAATAAAGTCTCATCTGGAGTCGATGGTGGTGGCTCTGGTAGGATTCTTCGACGATCAAGTCAGCTCTTCTAGTCAATAAAAATGGAGTGCTTAGAAAAGAGTTTAGTAGAGTTTTGGGGAGGAGAAGAGAGCTTAGAGAAAATGTATCTGAATGTCTCTTTTTATAGACGAAGCCTGTAGCGAATTGATGGTGATAGCCATAGCTATCTGATAGCGGACCGCTCAAGGCCTGATCGAGTCTGTCATGGAGGGGGGTGTCGCCTGTAGCACCGTCTGTAGCAGACTGATGGTGATAGCCATTACTATCCGATAGTGGGTCGCTGTCGCCTGCAGTGAACTGATAGTGATAGCCATAGCCATTTGGTAGCTGGCCGCATGAAGGGGTGAAGAGCTTTGACGTATATCAATTTTAGAGAAGTTTAGACTACCAAAGAGAATATGGCTAGAGGGGATTATCCGGGAGGCACGCTAGCTGAAGGAGTCTGGGATGAGTTTGACCCCTGTTGAAGTTCGACTGAAGGAGAGAATCGGAGGGGGTTCGGCTCCTGTAGGAGTTCGACTGAAGGAGAGAATCGGAGGAGGTTTGGCTCTCATAAGAAGTCCGACTAAAAGAGAAAACTGAAAGAAGTTCGACTCTCATAGGGGTCCAACTAAAGGAAAGATTCGAAAGAAGTTTGGCTCTCGTAGGAGTCCGACTGAAAGAGAGATTCGAAAGAAGTTTGGCTCTCATAGGAGTTCGACTGAAGGAGAGGTCCGAAAGGAGTTTGACTTTCGTAGGAGTCCGACTGAAGGAGAGAACCGGAGGGAGTTCAACTCTTGTAGGAGTTTGACTGAAGGAGAGATCCAGAGGAAGTTCAGCTTCCATAGGAGTTCGACTGAAGGAGAGGTCCGAAAAAAAGTTTGGCTCTCGTAGGAGTTCGATTGAAGGAGAGAATCGAAGAAAAGTTCGACTTCCATAGGAGTCCGATTGAAGGAGAGATTCGAAGGAAGTTTGGCTCCCATAGGAGTCTGATTGAAGAAGAGATTCGGAGGGAGTTCGGCTCTCCGTAGGAGTCTGACTAAAGGAGATGTCTAGGAAGAAGTTTGGCTCCTAAGGAAGCCCAGCCAAAGGAGAAATCTAGGAGTCTGGCTCCTAGAGAAGCCCAGCCGAAGGAGAAGTCTGGGAGGAGTCCAGCTCTTGGAGAAGTCCGACCGAAGGAGATGTTTGGGAGGAGTTCGACTCCTGGAGAAGTCTTGACCGAAGGAGAAGTCTGAAAGGAGTCCGACTCTTAGGGAGTTCGGTAGGAATTCGATCATTGGGAAAAGTTTGGTTGGGGTTCGACCGTTGAGGAGTTCGATCGGCTGAAGGAAGTTTGATTAAGATTTGGCTGCTGAAGCTCTTCTGTGATTACCGATTGCATTGAGCTAAGCATCAGACTAGACTTCGGTGGGAGTGGGGTTTATCCCCAACAATAGTCCTCCCACTTTCGAGTTTGAAATTCGAAGGAAGTGAGTACAAAAAGATGACAACCAAAGTTTTTTTTCGAGTTCTGCAATCATTGAAGTTGAAGCTCGGAGAAGATCTTGTCTCCAGTCAAGGTTGAAGGAGATCTCATCCTCGATTGACGTAGACATAGAAGCTCATGAGAGATCTTATCTCTAGTCGAGGTTGAAGAAGATCTTATCTCCTATTGATGTAGAAGCTTGGAAGAGATCTTATCTCTAGCCGAGATTGAAGGAGATCTTATCTCCTATTGACGTAGACTTTGAAGCTCAGGAGTGATCTTATCTCTAGCCAAGGTTGAAGAAGATCTTATCTCCTATTGACATAGAAGCTCGAGAGAGATCTTATCTTTAGCCGAGGTTGAAGGAGATCTTATCTCCTATTGACATAGACTTTGAAGCTCGAAAGAGATCTTATCTCTAGCCGAGGTTGAAGGAGATCTTATCTTCTATTGACGTAAACTTTGAATCTCAAAAAGAGATCTTATCTCCTATTGACATAGACTTTGAAGCTCGGGAGAGATCTTATCTCTAGCCGAGGTTGAAGAAGATCTTATCTCCTGTTAACGTAGAAGTTCGGGAGAGATCTTAACTCTAGCCGAGGTTGAAGGAGATCTTATCTTCTATTGACGTAGACTTTGAAACTCGAGAGAGATCTTATCTCTAGCTGAGATTGAAGGAGATCTTATCTCCTATTGACGTAGACTTTGAAACTCAGGAGAGATCTTATCTCTAGCCAAAATTGAAGGAGATCTTATCTTCTGTTAACGTAGACTTTGAAGCTCGAGAGAGATCTTATCTCTAGCTGAGGTTGAAGGAGATCTTATCTCCTATTGACATAGACTTTGAAGCTTGGAAAAGATCTTATCTCTAATCGAGGTTGAAGGAGATCTTATCTCCTATTGACGTAGACTTTGAAGCTCGAAAGAGATCTTATCTCTAGTTGAGGTTGAAGAAGATCTTATCTCCTATTGATGTAGAAGCTCAGGAGAGATCTTATCTCTAGTCGAGATTGAAGAAGATCTTATCTCCTATTGACGTAGACTTTGAAGCTCAGGAGAGATCTTATCTTTAGTCGATGTTGAAGAAGATCTTATCTCCTATTGACGTAGAAGCTCGAAAGAGATCTTATCTTTAGTCGAGGTTGAAGAAGATCTTATCTTCTATTGACGTAGACTTTGAAGCTCGAAAGAGATCTTATCTCTAGCCGAGAATGAAGGACTTCGACTTGCTCATGTTAGGATGAGGTTCTTCTCCTGTTCCTAATACGGCCACTATTGATTGCTTCTTTTCTATCATCACATAGTTTTTGCACCAAAAAATAATAATATTGAAATGAAGAAGTTTTATTGAAGGAAAATTACTAGCAGCACATTCCTAGAATCTCTATGTTTCAGGGTCGTGGGAGGATTGTTCCTCCTAGTTCCTTCAGGCAATAAGTTTCGAGCCGGATGACCTTCCCTATTTCATGCTGGCCTTCTCAATTTAGAGCAAGCTTCTCTTAGCTTTGAGGCTAAGAGATGATGGCTCGTCGAAGAACCAAGCCCCCCAGAGGTAGCGTTGATGACGTCGGAAGATGGCCGACCTCCTTGTTCCTCCATCATGGGTGGTTCTAGCTATGGTAGCGCTCTTAGCCGATCTTCTCCTACTTCAGACTAGCATCTGAGGAATCGACCCAACCGACCCCTCCTAATGAGCTCCTCAATTTCATCTCGAAGCTGAATGCATTCTTTAGTATCGTGTCCATGGTCATGATGGTAGAGACAGTATTTACTTCGATTATGCTTGTTTGGGGAAGATCGTTATTCTTCTGATCTTAGTAGCTGATTCTTAGTTTCCATCAAAACTTGAGTTTTAGGAGTGTTAAGGGGGCATAGTTGTGGAACCTTCCGGAGGGAGGACTTCTTTGCGCCCTTCTATCGGGGCTTCCTTGATGACGAGCTCGAGGAGTTTGGACTCGCTTGTGCTCGGAGAAAGATCGTGAGCGTGGTCGAACTCCACTCAACCCTCCATCGATGGTGGGTCTATTAGACTCATCCATCCACCGCTCTCCTGCGGCTTCTTCATCCTTCAACTTAAAGACTTCTTTCGCATGGGCATATCCCTCGACCCGAGCTAGCAAATCAGCAAAGTCCCTGGGGTACTTCTTCTCTAGGGAGAACAGCAAATCATTCTTCTGAAGGCCTTCCTTGAGTGCGACCATGGCAACAGACTAGTCTAGGTTTCGAACCTCCAAAGCAGCAGCGTTAAATCGGATGACATAAGTTTGGATAGATTCCTCCTCCTTCTACTTGACATTCATTAGAAAATTTGAACCTTGACGCGAATGCCAACTGCTGACGAAGTGAGCCATAAATCGATGGCTCATCTGATCAAAAGAGAAGATCGTACTTAGCTCCAACGTCGAGTATCAGTTTCTTATCGCTTCCTTTAAGGTAGATGGAAAAGCTCGGTATAATATAGCATTTGGTGCACCATAGAGTAGCATCATAGTTCGAAAGGCCTCTAGATGATCAATCGAATCAAAGATTCCATCGTAGCTTTCAAATTGAGGGAGCTCGAAGTTTGGCGGAATGGGCTCTTGCTTAATTCGAAGAGAGAAAGGATGATCGATGCAAACATCATCATAGCGAGCCAGGATGATATGGTAGAGTTTCTCAATCCATCGATCCATCTTTCATAGTTTGTGATCGAGGATGTCATCTCGATCGTAGACCTTGGAAGGCTTCCAGCTACAGATGAAAAAGATCTCCTCTAGAGGAGAACCATTATCTAAACATGGATCCTCTGCTCTCTATTTTTTTTTCAAGGACGATGGATATGCTAGCCCAAGTACTCTTCCTTGAAATCGATTCTCGACATCCTGATGGTGGATTTTCTGATGGAGTCACCATCGGAGGCTGCCACATGGCCTGCACCATCTTGGTGAGGCCTTGAACCTGCTGTATTAGTATGTTAAATTGCTCCGAATCTACCACGACCATCGGTGAAGATGAAGGTTGAAGTATCGATGATGGAGCAGGAATGGATGGATCTGGCTCAAATCTGATGGCAGAAGCGGTAGATCTTTAGATAGTTGCCTTCTTTTGAGGTATTTCTTGAGATTGAGGGAGAGGATGGAGGTGAACCTTAGAGAAGAAGGTCGACAGGATCGACTGAGCACCCCTTTAAGAATAAGGATACCTCAAAGATAGAGTCCCTTCCTTCAATGCCAATTCTATTGGTGCAGAATTAGATTAACGTTGGATCAAGCTGGAGTCGAGGAAGATGCGGTTGCCATCGGAACCTACAAAATAAAGTCCCATCCAAGTCGGTGGTGGTGGCTCCGGCAGGACCCTCCGACGATCAATTCAGCTCTTCTGACCAACAGAAATGGAGTGCTCAGGAAAGAGTTTGGCAGAGTTTTGGGGAGGAGAAGAGAGCTTAGAGAAAATATATCTAAAGGTATCTTTTTATAGATGGAGCCTGTAGCAGATTGATGGTGACAGTCGTAGCTATCTGATAGTGGGCCGCTCGAGGCCTAGTTGAGTCTATCATGGAGGGGGGCACCACCTATAGTAGACTGTTGGTGATAGCCATCACTATCTGATAGCGAGTCGTTGTTGCCTGCAGCGGACTTATAGTGACAATCATAGCCATCTGGTAGCTGGTTGCTCGAAACCGCATGGAGGGGTGAAGAGCTTTGATGTATATCAATTTTAGAGAAGTTCGGACTTCTAAAGGGAACATGGCTAGAGGGAATTATCCGGAAGGCACGCTAGCTAAAGAAGGAGTTTGGATGGAGTTCAATTCCTGTAGAAGTCCGACTGAAGGAGAGAATCGAAGAAGGTTCGGCTTCCATAGGAGTCTGACTGAAGGAGAGAACCGGAGGAAGTTCGACTCTCGTACGAGTTCGACTAAAGGAGAGAACCAAAGGGAGTTCGTCTTCCATAGGGATCCGACTGAAGGAGAAGTCCGGAGGGAGTTCGGCTTTCATAGGAGTTCGACTGAAGGAGAGAATCGAAAGGAGTTCGACTTTCGTAGGAGTTTGATTGAAGGAGAGGTCCAAAGGAAGTTTGGCTTCTTTAGGAGTCCAACTAAAGGAGAGAATCGGAGGAAGTTTAGCTCCCATAGGTGTCTGACTGAAGGAGAGATCTGGAAGGAGTTTGGCTCCCATATCCAGAGGAAGTTTGGCTCCTGTAGGAGTCCGATTGAAGGAGAGAACTGGAGGGAGTTCTACTCCCATAGGAGTTCGACTGAAGAAGAGATTTGGAAGGAGTTCGGCTCCCATAGGAGTCTGACTGAAGGAGAGATTTGGAGGGAGTTTGGCTTCCATAGGAGTTCGACTGAAGGAGATATCTGGGAGGAGTCTGGCTCTTGGGGAAGCCCAACCGAAGGAGAAGTCTGGGAGAAGTCCGACTCCTGAGGAAGCCCAACCGAGGAAGAAGTCCGACTCCTGAGGAAGCCCAACGAGGAAGAAGTCTGGGAGGAGTCTGGCTCCTGGAAAAGCCCATCCGAGGAGAAGTCTGGGAGGAGTCTGGCTCCCAGAGAAGTCCGATCGAAGGAGATGTCTGGGAGGAGTCTAGCTCCTGGAGAAGTCCAACCGAAGGAGAAGTCTAAGAGGAGTCCGGCTCCTAAGGAGTTCAATTAGAATTCGACCATTGGGGGAGTTTGACTGGGGCTCGACCATTGAGGAGTTTGACCGACTGAAGGAGTTCGGCTAAGGTTTGACCGTTGAAACTCTTCCATGATTATCGATTGCATTAGGCTAAGCATCAAGCTGGACTTCGGTGGGAGCGTGGTTTATCCCCAATAATTATTGATGGTAGATAATTATTAGCAATGATATTTTATTATCATTAATAAAAAAATAATTTATTTTTTTAAATTAAATTTTATTATTATTAGTGATGGTAGATACTTATTAGCGATATATTTTGCCATCGCTAATAACATTTTGACTGATGATAAATAGCAACCAAATATTCTACTATCATAAAAACTAAAAAATTATTAGCGATGGCAAGGTGCATCACTAGTAAAAATTAATTCTTTATATTAGTTCTAATATTATTAGCAATGAAAGATTATTATTAGCGATGCCAAAAGGCGATCACTAATACTAAAGTAATTTTATTTTTTATTTAATTATAAAATTATTAATAATAAAAAATAATTATTAGCAATGGCTTTTATCATCGATAATATCACTAAATAACTTTTAAAAATATCTATTATTAAATTTATTAGCGATGATAAAAAAAGTATTAGTGACTGGAGTTGCTGTCACTAATAATCATTAGTGATGACACTATTTCCAATAAAGTTGTCATTGCAAAAAAATAAAAAAAATTATTTTTTTTAAATATGGTATAATTTTAGAATTTAAAATTCATCTTTATCATTTATTATCTAAATAATTATTATTAGAATATCATTACAAAAGATCATCTCGATCTGATAGCCCTAGCTATGTCGATCAATAAAATTTAATTTTGACGACCATAAATGATCTGATAGTTAAACACCACCGATGGATCCAAAAACTTATAACAATATTTTTGATGATATTTGTAAGATACTATCAAAATTTAACTTCAATCGGATATCATTATCATGATCAATTTAGCATAAGATTATTCTGACTGTTAAATAAAAAATGAGTGATCAAAAGGCTAAATGGCGTTTGATCAAAATAATTTTTTAGGTTAATAATCTTTGTCACTACTTTAATCATTTGTACGGTGGTGATCATAAAATCCAAACCACACATATATGAATGATCCAAATTAATATATCTCTTAATACTCATTTTTAAAGTCCTTAAGTAATATACCTGTATTTTTGTAAAATTTGTTTAACGTAGATGGTTCATATATGTATGGTTTGAATTTTATGATCATCACCATATAAATGATTAAAGTAGTAGCAAAGATCATTTATCTATAAAATCTTCTTAATCAAATGCTGTTTGATTTTTTTATCACTCATTTTTATTTAACGATTAAAATCATCCAATGCTAGATTGATCATGATAGGGATGTCCGATTGAAGTAAAATTTTGATAGTATACTATAAATATTATCAAGATCATTTTTACAAATTTTTGAATCAATCGGTGGTCTTTATCTATCAGATCATCAATCAGTTATTCGTGGCCATCAAAATTAAATTTTATTGATCGACATAGCCAAGGCTATTGGATCAAGGTGGTCTTTTGTGATGATACTCTAATGATAATTATTTAGATAATGAACGATAAAGGTAAACTTTAAATTTTAAAATTATATCATATTTAAAAAAAATAAAAAAATATTAATAATAGATTTTTTATCGATGGCATTAGTGATGACAAGTTTGCTGTCGCTAATAAAAATTATAAAAAAAATTATTATCTAATAAAAGTATTAGCGATGGATTTTTCTTTTTAGTGATGGACTCCATCGCTAATACTTTTACCAACAGTATTAGCAATAGCAAGTTTATCATCGTTAATAGTCTACAATATCAAAATAATTGAGGAAGAAAAAATTTTTGCTCCCACGCTCATTATCTCTCGTTTCCACCCCGCATCCTCCTCTCCAAACCCCCCTCACCCCCCAACCCTCCTTTCCTCCCTCCCCACCCCATTTCTCCAGTGTCCCACGGCCACTCTAACCCCATCGGCCCCATCCCAACATCGGCCTAACCCCTCGGCCCTGAGCTTGCGTTCGTCCATGCCCACGGCCATCCCATCCCCGCCATCCCCAACATTGCTAGACTGACTCCGCGGCCACTACCCCGACCCCATCAGCCTCGACATCCCTGGCCTGACCCCATGGCCACCATGACTCTGCCACCCCTGATACTGCTAGCCCAACCCCACCGCCCCAAACCCACGTGCCTCCATGCCTGCATCCGCCCTAACCCTACCAGCCTCGATGTCGCCGGTTGGACCCCATAGCTCCTGCCCCACTGCCCCTAGCCCATGGCCCCGTCCCACTGGCCTGACCCGATGGCCTTGGCCTGCACTACCTTCCTACGGCCTTGCCATGCCGACCTGACCCTGCCACCCCAACCCGTGCCATCTTCCAATGGCCCCATCCCTGCTCCTTCATTTTCGTTGCTACGGCCCCGACCCTGCGACCCTGCCCACCATCTCAAGCCTATGGCTCCGATCCTATGGCTCCTGTGAAAGTAAAAAATCTCTTGACTTCATTTTTCTTTTTTCATCAACAGAATCCCCACTCCATTATAGTAATCTATGAAAGTTAAAAATCTCAAGCTTGCGACTTCGATCTAGCGGCCCTTATGAAGTATTTTGTGACTGATTTTTTAGTCATAAAATTAATTTTTTTCGATCAAATTTTTGGTCATCAAATTATTTTTTTTTATCCAACCCAAAAATTAAATAATAGAAAAATAAAAATCAAAAACCAACCCGAATAAGAAAGGAACCGAACCAAAACTAAATCGAGAATTTCGATTCAGTTTAATTTGGTTTTTTGATTTTTTTTATAATTTTATTTATTTTTAATTATCTATTTTTGATAAAATATATTCAAATAATTATTATCAATTCATTATTAGTTGTTATATTATATTTAATTAAATTCAAGATTTGTTGAATTTATTGATTGATAATTTCTTATATTAAAAATCAATAATTGATAAGTAATGGTACATTGGTAATTGATAAATCATAAGTCAATAATTAGAGCTATCAAGATGAGCCAGCCTACTCCGAGAGGGATAGGTAGCTGGGGAGCGGATCATGGTGGGGGATCGAGAGGGAGAGGCAGCCCGAAGGGGCGTTGAGTTCATGTTATGTTGAAGATTGAGCATATATTTTGTAAATATATATTACTTTAGCTTTTTTACATGCTTTTAGGTGACAACAAAGTTTTTTATAATCTGTTATGATACTTATTATCTCATAGGCTCTATATATTATGTTGGTATCACTTATTTTTGATATAAGTAACAGTTTGAAGGTATACTAAATAAGTGATATATTTGGCATGAGGTATTCTAAATAAGTGATACATTCGGCATGAGATATGCTATGACCTCTTTTTCTTATTCCCATATAATGTGTTAAATCTGATGGGTTCAATATTGATTTTGGTTGCCGTATTCTTTTGGTTGCCTTCTGGTTTTCACTGATGATGATCCAAACTTAATAGATATTGAAGGGAATAACTCCGCAGATATATTATGGCATCTTTTTTTATTCCCATATGATGTGCTAAACCTGATGGGTGTCGATCAATTTTGTTTGCTAAATTTTTATGCTTGCTTATTTATTTTGCCATGATTATGATACATTTGGCACGAGATATGACAAACAAGTGATACATTTGCCATGAGGTATGCAATGGTTTTTTTCCTTATTCCCACATGATGTGTTAAATCTGATAGGTTCAATATTGGTTTTGGTTTTGTTATATTTCAATTTGAAATTCATCATGCTGGGTATGTATCAATGTAAAATCTTATATCGTTTGAATTAAAATTGATATTATTAGATATATATTTTATCTACTATATTGTTTGGATTAGCAGATGCTTCTCTGTGAGCTATTTTGTATTAGAAAAAAAGAGTTATAAAAAACTTGATCAATATATAAGTTTCTAAAATAATATTATATATCATATATCAGGACTCACGGTTGTATGATCAGTTGGGCTCATTGTTCTAGCCATCACATTAGATAATTCTATTAGCAAACTCTTTTACTTATTTTAAGTTTTCATATTTAAAAGATTCATATATTTACGCTAAGCTTAAGTCATAAAAAGAGATTTAGAGGCTAAAAATTTAATCTAATCATCCAATTGATGGGCCGGAGGTAGCTATAGTTTCGTATCATCAAATAGAATGTGTAAAAATAATTTGTTCAAGAATCGAAGGAGGATATCGAAAGATACATCTCAGTATTGAAACTTATGAATAATATTTTATTTTTCTTCATTTCAAGATGCTGGGATATCCGGCTCTCATCTACCAACTATTGGAGACGAGAAGAAGGATGAGGAGAACGTTACTTAATTTTTTTTTATTTGTATATAATTTTGATACATCATTATTGTATGTGCCCCAATGGAGCAGCGAGAAGTACACCAGTAGGTAGTAGAGGGTTCGGTAGAATCGGGCTATCCAGTAGGATTCGATCAGGTACATAGGTGGCTCCATCGATACACATGTTATGGCTGATAGACTGTTAAGAAATCTATACCAAAATGCTTCACTATAACTATAAAAATTTTTATATGCATGCTTTAATTAATTTAATTTATTATTTACTTATTGTAGACACAACAACTAGATTATCCATCAAGCTAGCTGCAGTTGTGGGAGGCCACACATCGATTTAGAAGGATTGGTGATTATTTAGATTTTAGGTCATGACAGATTGGGATCAGAATTTTAAACTATATTTATTAAATTATTATAGGATCTGATATGTATATTAAAACTAATATATTTTTGAATTATATAGGCAGATTATGCAGAGTACGTCATTGTATGGAATGGTGATAACCTTGTCCATTTAGCCCACCCTTAATCTTAAGAGATGGCTAAGGATTACTTGGAGGGGTGAAGTAAGAGCTAGGTTATAGGATTCGGTCATAGCTTCGATCCTCCAGCAACTCAATCCTCTTTAGCATCCTCACAGGTCTCGACGTCCTAGATTTGGAGTGATGCCCACGTAAAGGAGGTCATGCAGAGACTTTTGAGCCAACGGTCATAGAGCATCTAGAATGCCATCCACGATGCGATCGTGAAGGATCTTTAGGATCCATAGTTAAGTGATTAGTTGGACTCATTATTCCAACCATCTCATCAGATAATTTTATTAGTAAATTTTTTTACTTATTTTAAGTTTTCATATTTAAAAGCTTCGCATATTTAGACTAGACTTGAGTCAGAAAAGAGGATCTAAGGGTTAAAAATTCAATCTAATCATCTAAATGATGGGTCGGGGGTGTCTATAGTTTTGTATCATAGAATGAAACGTGTAGAAATAATCTATTCGAGAATCAAAAGAGAGTATCGAATGATACGCCTCCATATCGAAACTTATAAATAATATTTTATTTTTTTTTATTTTAGGATGTTGGAATATTCGGCTCTCATCCACCAACTGCTGAAGATGAGCAAGAGGACAAGGACATTACCTTATTTTTTAATTTATATATAACTTTGATACTTATAAAGTAGTATCTCAATATAAAATTATATAATTTATATTTTAATATAATATAATTATTTTTTATTTATGATTATGTTAAATAGTTATTATTTTTTAATAAATTTTAAAAAATATTATTATTTATTAGTAGGTTTTAGATTATTTAATTATATTTTTTTAGAAAAAATTAAAAACTATTAGCGACGGTAGATTACCATCATCAATAATTTTTTAAAATTTAGAAAAAATAAAAAAGATATTAGCAACAGCATTAGCGACAAAATTGCCATCTCTAAAAGTTTTTTAAGTTTTTTAAAAAAATTAAAAATTATTAGCGACGGTATTAGCGACAAAAATACCATTGCTAATAGATTTTTATCAGTTTAATTAATAAAAATTAAAATTTTTAGCGATAGCATCTTTGTCGCTAATGCCATCATTAATTTATTATTAGCGATGATAATAGTTGTCGTCGCTAATAATAATAATTAGAGATAAGAATTTTTCAAATTGGATTTCACAATGGTATTAGTAATGGTAAGATTATTAGCAACGATATATGGACTATTAACGATGGCATTTAGCTGTCGCTAATAATCAGAATTCTTGTAGTGTGAGGAGTTTATTGAAGTTAAAAACTATCAAGTGAAGTTTAATGATTTCTAGACTGTTGATTCTCATATTGAGATATCACATGTTTGTGTTGGTGATGGACTTATCCATCTATAAGCGTATTATCTGATTGCAGGGACTTGATCACATCTTTTGATCACATCTTTTTATGCATACATTTTCTATGGAAGCAAGACACCGAACTATATAGATATTGTTCTCCTTGAAAATCTTTGGTGATTAATTAGATGTAATAAATTTTCATCTAATTAAAAAGTGCCTCTTTCTTGATATGTTGGGAATGAAGCATAAAATTTTTGTCTACACTAATTTTTATTTAGAAAATGCTGTTATTTTTATGTCTAAAAAAAGAATGTACAGGTCAAGTATAATGTGCATAAATACATACATAAGAATGTATGTTGATGCACAAAAGAATAAAAGCCAAAATGATTTATTTTAGAGACTGCTTTTTGAAAAAAAAATGGTGGAAGTTGTATGGGCACATTCCCTTCTTAAGAGCCTGAGGAGAGGGTTATTTATCCTTAGTACATCTGCATACAAAATGAATATATGCAAGTTTTGTGTTGTTGCAGACTTCTATGAACTGATTCATGCATAAAGATAGATATGTTTATAATCATACTATCAGTTTATGCACTTGTATGTGAAACTAGATAGAAAGTCTTAATGGTCATAACTTATAGCAATCCACTACAATATTGTGCTTTCGTGGAAATATAGGCCTTGGCCTTCTTAGGAAAAATAGGAATCCAGAAATTACTAGGTCTAAAAATTACTTTTAACTCTATTCAATAACAATTACATACTAAATTGAATGATGACATTAATACTCATAAAATATGCCACTTATTTGAACTCCAAGTATGACATATATATAAAGACTCAACATTTAAAGAATTAAATTATTCCACTGTTGAGAAAAAAATGTTATCATGACATAGCTAATGGTTGTCTATTTGAAGTATCATTTCATCAAAGTTTCATCTTAAATTAGTCAAAACTACCACCTTGACATCTAGCTTGCTGGGTGTTTTTTGAAAATAAATAGATGATTTACTCTCTTTTTTTGTATGTGTCCCAATCTTGTTTCCATAGATGTAGGGCGCACCATTATAATGTAGATGATCATCATGAAGCAAAGACACAATTTTTTTTTTTTTTGAGAGTGAGAGATGGAATAATTTGTTAAAATAACGTAACAACTAGGTTGCTACTCTTGAGTGATAGATTATTTTTTTCTCGAAAGAAAAATATTGCTGGTGCATATAGATGAACAATTTTAATAATATTGAAGTCATAATGCAAATGTTGCTCATTTTTTATCTATTTAAGAAAACCACCATAACCTCTTATCAGCTCTGCTTTTTGTAGCTTCAACAAGTATGATAATAATTTATATCTTCCTAATGCTAGCTACAAGGCATACTAAAAGTGTGACTAGATAGGATAAACTACATGAATCCTTCTTCTATTATGCTCTATTTAGGCCCATATTTTCTAAAAAATAAAAAGATATGAAGTCTTAATTACTATTTCATTCTCGTGATTTTCGGTCTAGTAAGTGAAGCATCACTTGCATTTGCAGTAGCATGCAAGTGATATTCTAATCATAGCTACATCTGAAATGACTAGGTTATGATCTAAGTTGAATTTAGCCCTATTTAGTCCATCCAAATTGCTAATTCTACATGCTCTATCTTTTGCAATACTAACAAAGAAGTTCTAAGATGATTTATTTGGACTTTTGGAAGCTACATTGGTTGGTTGACAAAAGAAAAAAAAGGTGGCTATCAACCTATTTTTGAATATAAGCTACATATATTGCATTAAAAAAAATAAAAACAGTATATCCTATCTATGCCTATACATGAAAGACGAGTT